>BMAV01021828.1:706873-733717 GCA_019973955.1 Trichonephila inaurata madagascariensis | reverse complement strand
CAAAAGATTTATTCACTAGTGTGTTAATAAACATCTGACACATTTTTATAGCTATTATTAAGTCTTTAAATGCGACAAAAAAGGGGTGTGGGGGCAAGTTTAATTTTAATTATAATAATAATTCAGTATGTCAAAAAGTAGCAGATTGTGTTTGAACTATCATGGATTTATTAATGAGCATCACATCAACACCTTGTTACTGATAATTTGATTATTAAAGATAACATTTTAAGAGTGTTATGTGTAAATGCATAGATTTTAGAGATTAACTATATCTAATAACAAAAGCACTGTTAAAAAAACAAATTATATAATATAGAGGATTTAAATAAATCTCCTTATTATCCTGATATTGAAAATATGGTTTCCCCTTGGAGGCATTTCAATACACACAAAGGACCTTTCCACTCTCTCTAAAGCAGAGATTCCCAAACTTCGCCCCCTCCCAGGGGGCTCATCTTCCTTAGATGAATACGAAGTGCCCTAGTGATCTTTTCCCAAGGGGCTTACTGTATTTGGTAAACACGGGTTTTACGAACCCGGGACACCCTAGTGATCCTTCTCCTTTTTCAACCCTACTTTCTTCCTTTTCTGGTCAAGATCACAGTTTAAAAATATTTTAAATCTAAATTTGTTCTAGCAAATGTGTGGTGCAGTACTGCCAAAATTGGCTCTTGTGCCATAAAACACCACACTCACCCAAACTTTTTTGTCTATATTTTTCCTTGCTATATTTTTCGGTTTGGTGTAGACCCCTACTTATCTAATATTGAATTTTTACAAATTTATCAACTTAAATGTCTTTTTGGCAGCTAGTATAGAGCTGCTTACATTAAAAGATTTAAATTTTTAACTGTAGTGAAGTATAGTGTTTAAAATGCAAGAAATACATGTTAGTTAATTAAATTAATACATAAAATCTTCGTTACATAAAGTAACAGCAACAAACGAATGCTTTTAATGAGAGGGATGAATCTGGGGTTTCAATAACAAATTTTCAACATTTGGCATAAACTTTGTCAGATTTAACCCTAAATCTAATCGTTTAGTGGTGTCCAGTCTTTTTTTTTTTTTTTTTTTTTGAGTTGGGCAACTGCAATGAAACTCCTCACCAGGAAAAGCAATTAAAAACTTTCTCAAGTTATTCCATAATTCGAGATAAATTATAGGAACATCTTTTTAAAGCCAAAAATGCTGAAATCAGCTTCTAAACTATTCCTATCAGTTCCTCTCGTAATCTGTGAATTCTTTTTCCAATGTGACCATATGAATTTATTGCCTGTTGTGGTATCACCATAGTCAAAGCACTCTCGGATCTAGTTTCAAAATCTGAATAAAGGGCATTTAAATGTTGAACATAGGTTAAAACCTCATTTTCCTGGCACACTGTCTGGGTCAAATTGAGAAACTAGGGGGTTGTGGCATACAATATTATACTCTGTTATCTTAATTCTGGCAAGAAACACTGAAATGATGGTCCTTGTTTTAATAAAATTTATGCTGTTGCAAGGGAATGGAAATTAACCTCATTCAATTTAGTAAATATATCTGTTAAATAAGTAAATCTAGTTTCCACTTGATTAAATTGTCTTTTAAAATTAAAATCATGATCTGGATTAGTGAGAGCCACTATCGTAGAACCCCATTTACATCTCATGGACCCCCAAATTCTTTCTCTGCTGACGTGGACTCCTTGTAGATTGTCATAGACCCCTGAAGGTCGATAAAGACTACTTTGGGAAACACTGCTCTAAAGAAATTAAAATTTCAAACTAATTATAAGGGCATTAAACAGGTGATAAATCACAAAAACATTTCATTATTGTGAATATTGTTTAAGAGCAGGGCAATTATACTATAATTTGTAAAAAAATTTAATAATATTAAGCATTATCTGCATAATAAATACTTTAATAAATCTGAACTTGCTAAGAGAAATTAGTACTCATATTATGGCTGTACATAAAAAATTAAGCATTCATATTTCAGAAGTTAAATTTTCGCATATTTTTCAACACCTAAATTCCACATAAATCCTGTTACAATTTGTTCAATTATGAATGGCTTTATAACTTGCATAATTACTTATAGAAAGTTTTTACAAACCTTTCTACAAAATTTTATTAATCATCTTAGATATTAAAACTTATTACTTAACTTTCTATCACTTTATTAAAAATAATAGAGATCTTGTTAATTTTTTTTAAAAAAATTTAAGATATTTACTCTGTTTACAGTTATGATCGTGAGAAATTATTTAGTTTAACAGACATTAAAGTGAATACTTAAAGTTTTTTTGGAAAATTAAAGTAATTATGATCCATATAAAAAATATTAAAATATTCCACAAATTTAAATTTCCTAGTGCAGTGGTCGGCAAACCGCGGCTCTTTGACTCCTTGGCTATGGCTGTTCTGCAAAAAATTACCATCATTTGCAATAAATGTGTGAAGTTTGAAAACATTAATTTAAAAATCATACCCTTAAAAAAATTTTAAAAATTTCATATAA
The DNA here is from genome assembly GCA_019973955.1 of Trichonephila inaurata madagascariensis. Taxonomy (NCBI): domain Eukaryota; kingdom Metazoa; phylum Arthropoda; class Arachnida; order Araneae; family Nephilidae; genus Trichonephila; species Trichonephila inaurata. The sequence continues at coordinate 731,206 of BMAV01021828.1, read as the reverse complement.
AGCTCCGTTTTGCATCAAGGTCACCATACGCTTCATGTTAGCTTCCCTTTGGAATTAAGATGGGTGGAAGTATGTGGGGGGGGGCAGTTTTGAGTGACGTAAGGGAAAGGGAATTTCCCTCCTAACATTGCTTTAGTTATTTGAAGCGGGGTAGTTTGCGCATGCCCAGAAAAACAAAGTTTCAAGGTTGAATTCACATCAAAATTCAAGATTTCAAACCAAACGATATTTAAACTTTGGTTCTTATGACTTTTAAGCACAAACGAAATTTAAAAAAATGTACATTTTTAACACTCTTAGTTCCAAAACCAAAGAGTTTCCTACTATTTTACTATGGCTATCCAATTTTTGATGTATATTGTTTTGTTATATTCTATTTAGTGCTTTGTTTTATAAGATTCATGGTAATATATATATTATTTGGTGATATGAGTAATTTTTTAAAAACAACAAAAATGTAATAAACTTTTGATTATAATGTGTAATATTGTAAATTGTTATTTCCTTTAATATAGTTACAATTGAACTTATTTTTTCATGGTAATTTAACAAAACAAAAAAAAAAAAAAAAAAGTGAAATTTAGCACATGATAAAATACTATATAAATTTCTTTTGTTTAAATCAGGCATGTAAAACTTTGCAGGCCGCATGTTACTCGCCGAGACTTTTCAAGAATTTTAAATATCAATATTTTAAAGTTTTTTCATTCTGAAATTTATTTAAAGGTGAACTTTTTTTTAAAAAAATTATAACATATTTACTTGTTACTATTCTTGTTTTTAAAAAAGTCTCTTATTTGATAGCAGAAACATCCTTTAAATTAAAAATTATTCTTCCTATATTATTGAAATCTTTCATTTTAATATAATAAATTTTATTAAACTCTTAAATGCATTTATACATATTTTTCGCTATTGATGGCACCCCGATTCATCATATGAGCAACTTTTATTTCTGTTACTGTTAAGGAGTATAATCTTAAAAGGCACAGTGAGGAAGGAATACATTGAAAAATCTTCATGAAGATGAATAGTCGGAATTGAAATAAATTCTTCTAAAACAACATATTCTGTAAATTTGTTGAAGACAATACAATTACTGTAAAAGTTAATTATGTATATTATCACATTTAATAGCAAGCAGATCAAAACCATTTACTGAAGGGAAATTTATTAGTTAATTAAAGCTGGAGAAGTATTATTATCACTACCAATTAAAAAAATTAGAGAGTAGGTTTAAGTCAGAAAAACTGTAGCTATCAGAAATGAAGAAATACCCGAAATCAGCATCAGTAAAAAAACATCAACATTTCAAGCCTTTTTTTAAAAAATTGATGAAGCAATTTGAAATATAGCTCTGTTGGCTGCTTTTATTCATGAATATTATATTAATTTAGGAATAAGTGAAGAGCCTTTGGAAATCATTCCTAGCATTATGTAACCATTGAAGCTGATACACATCTTGAATGGGAAAAAGATACACTCAGCACATAGTAATAATTTTGAACTTTTTCTCATTCACCAGCAAGTACTGTGCTCCAAAATTTTAAATGTCACAAATATTTTTAACAGTCACCAAAACTGTAAATTACATTTGAGCATGCAGATTTAATGATTATCAATTTGCTTTATTTCTGGAAGATATAAAATGGGAATACACTGAACTACCACATTATACGGATGACTGAGTCATAAAATGATAAAACGATTCTTATTGTTATATGAAATCAATTTTTTGAAAATAAAAAGCTTATGAACATGCTGAATTAAAAATTTACATGGATAAAGAACCTGTCTTCCTCAGTTGATATTATAAGTCATCTTAACCTTCAAGACAAAAATAGTGTTGTTACAATGCCATAATACTAACATAGAAAAAGAACACCTTGAAAGCTGGCAATATCTGTTGATTAAATCCCCTAAGTAACAGAATATGCTGAAGAAATTAAAATGTTTGAAACCGAATTCAATTGAAGATTTTCTGATTTTAAAAGCTGTGGATTACAATTTTGTCTTTTTACCTCGCCTCTATCTATCGATATTGAAAATGTTGATGAAAACTTACAAATGAAGTTAATTGAAATCCAATGTGATTTCTATCTTGAAGTAAAAATGTATGGAAGGTTGAATTCCAGATTTTTATACATATTTATCTGCAGATCAGTTTCCTAAAAGGTTATCGTTTGTTACGCGTATAATTTTATGTTCTAAAACATTTATGCAAAAAGCAACATTTTTAATAAAAATAAAAAAAATTCAGAAAGGTTAAGATTAATCCCGATCAACATTTATCAATTTTGAAAGCTGCATGAACTCAATAGGTTCAACCAAATGTTGATGACTTGCTTTGGGAAAAACAATGCCAAAAAAGTAATATTAGACCATATTTCTCATAATTACTTTTATTTTTGGGTTTTTTTATTAAAAAAATTATAAAATATGTATAGTTTAAGTTTTAATAAAAGCCAAAAATATATAAAAAGAAAACATATGTATAATATATGATACATTGAGCTTGACACTGAATTTAATAAATATGTAATACAATAATTCTATAAATCTTATTTTATTAATTTTTTGAACACTGAAAACATACAGCCTCTCATTTAATATAAAATGGATCATATGGCCCACAATATCATACGAGTTTGACATGCCTGGTTTAAATCAGCAATTTGATATTGCAAGCAGACGTTTCTTCATACGTGAGTATACCTAATATAATTTAAAAATTTCAATTCAAATAATAATTTCAGATAAAAAAAAATTAAGAGAAAAAATAAATAGTAGTATTCCAACATGGTATTTATTCTTTTCAAACTATAGTAAAAAATTTTATCCTTCACAGAAAAAATTGTATATATTTCCAGCAAAGTAACAAATTTTAAGGCATGGTGAATGATCTAAAACTGTCTATCTCTAATTTACACATACATAATAATAAATATATATAATAAAATACATCCTTTATAAATATTTGAGGGGAAAAAAAACAATAGTTCATTGGTGACTAAATTCTGATTGACAGAAGAAATTTCAATATACGAAATATTCTTGTAAAAGGAATATTAATTTCATAAATTTACATTAAATTTAAGAAAATGTTCATATAATTGATTATACAAACCTGGAATACAATAAAACAATACCTGGAATTACAAGAATTTTTGGGAAATTAAAAATAACAATACATATATATTTTATTTCAATTTATATATTTTTATTTTCTAAAAATTTCATAAAACACTGAGTTATGTTCACTTCTTTCTGAAAGTACTTTTATTTTTACCACTAAGTGATTTTTTTGCAGTGCTATGTTTAAGAACCTCCCCAGAGCCAAAAGCAGCCATCATTGCTTCAGAGTCCAATTGAAAATTTGCTACATTAGCATTCTCATCATTCACGATAGAAGATGGAGAAGAAATATAGGCAGAGTCCAGGGGTGCTTGAGATGGTGAATTATGTTCTTCAAGACGAGAAGGACTTTTGTCATTCCTTAAATCAAAGAGAATGAAATTTAGTATAAAATATATTCCATTAGAAATATCTGAAACAAATATTTAAAAGTAAAAATTTACAATAGAGTAATAAAAGAGACATTAAAATTGTATCCAATAAAATAAAAAATTTATTAGATACAGTCATAAGAGATGTAGCTTTACACATATAAAAACAAAATATAATATTGTTGAGGCTGTTGTAGTTTCTTATACCAGATGGTGTATAGCTAAGCTGCACCATCTCCATAAAATCAAAAAACCTAAAAATAAAGTTAGATTTCCTAAAACCTCGTCAATAGTAAAATTCAAGCAATTAAGAATATGACTGGGAAGGCCTGATCAGTCTTGCATCTATGATACACTGGAAAGACTTTCCGGCCGGTGAAGTTCAACATTATCAGAAAACAGACCCATATCACTAGTCAAAGAAAAAGGGCTATATTTCTTTAATCGCCTATTATTGTGCCAAAAATGGAGATAGGTAGATCATTGTAGCTAGATAGCTTAAAAAATGATAAGAAAGTGAACATAAAAGTGAACATATTTAGATCTTTTCATGAGAAGAATCCTGAAAAAACTCATTCCTCATGTCTTTAGATATAAATGCAAATACAGAATGCACAAAAAGTCCTTAAAAATATGTAGATATCACTGCCAAATAACTTTTTTTTTAAATTGAATTTATTCCATATTGTTATGTTTAACATAAATCAAAGAATATACACTTTTGGAAGATGATTCAACATATTTTTTATATAATAGAATTTTTTTTTATTGTATAAGAATATGCATTTTTTACAGTATGTGAAGCTTATAATACAAAGGAAATGAGCTATAAAAAGAAATCAACCAATTAAATAATTTTTATTTGAAATATAAATTGGGGATTATATAGGATAAATCAGTGACATTGGTCAACACATATTTTATACACAGTGAGTGAGTGAGTGAATAATAACATCACACCGTTCAGCTACACTAGGGCTTTTGGTGACAGACCACGTAATTTTGAATCACAGTCAAAGTGACGTGGACGACACCTGAATTAGCACCCCCTCCTAACTACCACACCACACCAGTGGGAGGACGTTTGAGCTCTCGACAGATTTAACATGCATCACTCCCCTACACAGCGGGTCTTTCGTCATACTGGGCTCAAACTCCTGACAAGGCCACCCACAATCCAATACCTTAACCACTTGGCTACTATGGCCATATTTTATACACATATAGAAATGTTGGGCATTATATTCAGTATGAAACAGAATACAAATTTAAAAAATTTTCAATAGGGTTAAAAGAGATTAATAAACAATATCTTTTATTTTACACAAAAGCATAATGCTATAAACAAAATTTTAGGAAAATGTATTTTTTCACAATTTTAGTATATTTTCAGGATCAAATCTACATTTCACTTTGTATATTCACATATATAAAATATGTGAATATACAAAGTGAAATATAAAGTATGTTATATATATATAAAATATGTTTCTGTTTATGATGAACACAAATCAGGATTTATTGCTAACAATATTTATATTTTAACAAATGGATATTGCCACTTAAAATAATATATTTTTTTAATGTTATATTGCAATGTAATGTTGTCTCACAATACTTTTTATATCATATTTCAACCTTTAGGTTAATTAAAAAGTAAAGTGGAATGTGAATGTATAAATCAATTCTTTGAAAACAATTTGATTTCAAAATTTTTTTATATGTATTATTCAGAGCAATTCTTCAGTAATATTGTGATATTTTTAATTAACTTGGTTTTGAAGTAAATGAAATAGTGTAAAGGAGTATTACAATGAAATAATAAAAGGAATATCTTTTACATTACAGTATTGGCATTTTAAATAGTATATTACTTTCTAACATATTATTAAAATATATTAAAAGAGTTATTTTAAATCTTTTTCAAATCTATTCTAGAATTTGAATTACTAATCACTACAGTGCAATTTCTCATTTCTTGTACATGAAAAAGTTTTATCCAAAAATCTATAATTTTGTTCAACAAGAATTCATCTAAAAAATAAAGTTTACTGATTTAAAATTATTTTTTAAATCAACTGTTCACAATCACAAAAATTAGGCAACTGAATTTGAATTCACTATAGCAGGTTGTAAGTATTTATGTGATAAAAATAAATCTGCATTAAATGAGGTTCTATTTGATGATTTCATTCAAGTGCAGAATTCAACTTACATAACCATTAATTACCAGTAGTGCAAATTCTACTGATAGAACAACAAAATCTTACTTTAATGTATTTGCATAAATTTTCTGGTGGAAATCAGCTAAGATTTTTGTGCAAAGCATCAAGAAAGCCATGAGAGAACATTCGAACTTTCCTCCTTAGAATGAAGATGGTAATACACATTCACATATATTTTCATAAATAGAAAATGCATTACATAAGATTTATTCTAACTATAAGTTTGACAATTATGTTTTTCAGTACATCATTTTAAATCTGTAGTATTAATATTGTTTTACTTTTTAAATCATTAAAAACTAATTACATTCATACTATTAAGATAGTTAGTACACAATAACATACTTATTAAGAAAACAGATTTAATTATAAATAAAATACCGTATTTACTTGAATCTAAGCTGCACTATTTTTCCAGTGTTAATGCTGCTGAAAATTGGGAGGGGGGGGGAGAGACTTAGAATAGAAGGCAAAACATTAGTTGAATGGGAAATTTGAGTTTCCACCCCTTTCAAAAGGGAAAATGTAACCATACATTCTGGTCACTAGCATCGATGACTTATCTCATTTTGCAGTTTATCTCCAGTATTCATTCTATCCTAAACATTGTTGTCTGCTCATATTTAAGAAATTTTTTTGTATCTACTTTCTTTTAATAACCTAAACATCAAAGATATTGTTAATAGCATCCAGACTTCACTAAGACACAAGTATGAAAAGGGAGGCACTTTTACAATCAGAAAAAAACGGAAACATAGCAGCAGCCACTGAAAATTTAACACTGATTTATTTCATCCATGTCAAATATATGTTGATGGCATAAGCAAAGTGATATAACTTTTGCTTGTAAATGTTCAACAGTCTTCAAAAATTCTTTTACATTCTTCTATAATGCGTCCCTTAAAAAAAAGATGTTGCATAACAAATGCATTGGATGGCAAGGAAGATGACACCTTGCAGGAAAATGGCAGCACCGGCACCAATTGTTTTGTTGAAAGTTCTTAATACTAGTAAAATAAATTATTAACTTCTGATTATTTCTCATTAAAAAGGTTTTTTATAAATGTCTTAAGTATTGGATATTGATGAACCTTTTACTCAATTTTTATTTTTTTCTCAAAAACTTCTCTAAAAACTCTTTCCTCTCTTGTAGAGGGGGGGGGGGCTTAGAATTGATGGCAACTTAAACTTGAGTTAATATGGTATATAAAAAAAAATTAATAGAGTGACATTCTATGAAACTTGCTTGTACATTCTGCTATAATCTTGGACATTCTCTTCAACAGTATGGATAATGAAGGCAAACACACTTTACAACTTTATCATAAATTTTGTATCTGAGCCACTAGTGAAAAATATACACAAAATAATAAAAAGTAGAAGCTATCATATGTAAGGTCCATACAACAGGAAAATGTTCGGATACAATAAATAAAATGAAATAGTTGCTGGAAGAAGATTGCAATTGAACTAAAAAATTAAGAATGACTCTCAGATATAAGAATAATTCTTTATAAATTATCCTTCAAAATGCACAAAAAAAAAAAAAAAAAATTCAAAAATATTACTTGAGAAATGAATAAATTTGCTTTGCAACACAAAAAATATTTGATAAATGATGAAAGAAACATAATATTTAGATCTTATTAAATAATTAAAAACCTTTGAAAACAATGAATAAATTATCTCTTGTACATTTCTAGAAACATTCCTTAAACTACATTTTTTTCAAGAATAAATTATGAGAATGGGTAACTATATAGCTTCGCTAATATACTTTCCACAATTAAAATTCATTTTTAGTTGAGTTAATAAATACAAAATGATACTCCATAGAAACATGTTTAGCATGATATCTTCGAGAATTTTATTCATTTTCATACTAATTTTCCATAAATCTCCTAGGCAATAAGGAAGAGGTCATGGAACCTTTTCTCAGATGGACTCTTTCAATTTTTTAAGAAACCACTTTCCCTATACATATATACAAGTCTATAGGAAATTATAAAGGATTAAAGAACTTTCTACAAATTATTTATTTAATAAACACATGTCAGAAACAACAATCGATTTACTTAATACATGCCAGCAAGACTGTTATTTCTGTTTATCATGAAAAAAGACATAACTGTAACATGTTATCTAGATGCCAGATATAACTAATTCATACATAATTTATTCTAAGATCTTTTAAGAAGGTTACATAATACTAAATTAGATTCTACTAAAATATATATATTCAATATAAATGATGCTCTAAGACATAAGAAATACATTGTCTGCCTTAATTAAATCATATGATCTTCATTTATAATTCAATGCTGTCATAAAAATGAATTACCAATAATTACATACGTATCAACAGAAAAAAAACCTAATAAACAAAATTTATAAGGAATCAAGTAAAAAAATATTAAGTTGTTTACAAACTACAAAATAATTTCTAGTAAGTAGAGAAAGTGAATTAAATACCTGGATCTCAAGAACCTTTAAACAACTTTAAAAGAAAAAACATTAAGGACAGAAAGAGAAAAGGAATGTGTTTAATAAACTTTAAGGAGTAAACAAATGTTTGATAAAAAAGAAGTTAACTTTAAGAAGTTATTCCCCCTCCCTTTATGTTATTAATATTAAAACAGATTTTTTAATTCAAAATTAAGTCATTCAATAAATCGCTTTATTTTATTATTATTGTAATTTATTTGCCCATTTGTTGAAATGAACTGCTTGGAAATTTTAAGATTTCACAGGAGACTTCAGAATGAATAATCAATTATATTACAAAAAGGCATTGAGAATATAAACTGTAGTTACAATTAATTTACAAATATATTTGAGCAATTTAAATTAAATTATATATTTACCCACCTTGTTGGCAATATTTTAGGTCTGTCCGAAGTAGGAGGAGGTTGTGTTTTTAAAATGCCTGCATCCCCAGCAAAATTAACCTTCACAGCCTTTAACAAAAAAATATTTTACTATATGTACATGCAAACTTTTATGACATATTTATGAAAAATATATATTTCATACATGCATCACAAGACAATACATGCAAGAAAAATAAAATAAATATTTTAGGAATTAACTCTTTCTATTGAAAAAATTTTAATTTTTAAATTAATGACTTCATTTATGGCTCATGTACAAAACACATCAAATACTCTTCACCAAATGATAAAACTTATTTCCTATCATTTTGATTCATGTTACATTTTAGCTATGTTATGCATTATAAGATATGTTCTATAAAGTCCCTTAAAAATAGATAACTAATGGACAGAAAAACAGTGGTCTTTAATACATGTTTAAAGACTCTCCTTTACACATCATAAGAGGACAATAAATAGCTCTAAATTATGCTAATCTGAGAAGAAATTAAATTTTTTTCAAATTTTTTATTGATAATGCAAACAGCTTTGCAATGAGAAAATTGCACCAGTACACTGAGAAATAGTTAGTGCTGAGAAAGATTGGTCATTAATATTTGTGGTACTTATGTATTAGTGTCACCGCAGCCAAAATGGTGCCACGAGAAATGTTTTTCTTCAAATAACACATGTACAAATCTTTGTTTTGATATCATGGCATGATTTGCATGGTGCAAATTTTGCTGCAGTGACACTAATATGTAAATACCATATTTGTTATATATAAGCAGCCCCAAATCAATCTTTCCTTATGCCCTACTATAAAATTATTAGAAATTACTACCTCAAAAATCAATTTTAAAATAATAATATGCACAGTTAGATAGTTACTCCAATGCAAATGAGCTTTAGCATACTGAAAGATTTCTCACTTTAAAAATAAGCCCCAAAATTATATTGATTCCAATGAATCAACAAGTTAATTCATTAGAAAATTTAAAATGCAGAAAAATACATAAAAAACAGAATGTATTTTTTAAAAGATTATTTGGAACTATCTCACTCTGGAGGTGCATAACATATTTCTGAATGATCAAAAGATTAGGATTCAAAAATAAGTTTAAAATGTCCAGATGTACGCTAACTTCTGTTTTTAATCACATGAGTAGTAAACTTGTAGAAATGCTAATTTATGTAAATGTAAATGCATAATATTTCCTTAATACTATCAGTAATATAAACATACTCAATAATACTCATTCATATGTAATAAAAACAGAATATTACCTGATTTACTGGACTGCTAATGAGATTGGATGGAGGCACATATTGAGGAAGAATGCATCTATCTGTGAGTTGTCGATTCAGATACTTTATAACTGAAAAAAGGACTCACAAAAATTTTAGTCTGCAAAATAATTGAAATGATATTTATATCTCTAACTTACACATAGAGCTAACCATTACCGTCCCACTTCACTGGGTATTTAATGATGTTATATGAATATGTTAAATGTTCAATAGTATTGAAAAACATTCTTATAACACTCTCACATCTTGATTTAAAAAGGATGGGACATCCAAATAATAAATTTAATAATTTCTTAAGTTGAAATACAATTTTTTTTTTGCTCTTGTAATACTTTATCCTAGAAGCCCAGTGGCTCAATCGTAGTGCATCGTGCTTCCACACCACAGGTCTGAGGTTCAAACCCCAGGCTGGGCAAGGTCAACTCAGCCTTTCGTCCCTTCAGTGGGTTGATAAATGATTACCAAGCTTGCTCTTGCACCTCAGAGCCCATTGTTACTTATACTGAAATTGGCACAGTAGGCCTTGGCCCTCATGGGCTGTTGCACCCCACTGAGTTAAGTTAATGCCCTTTCCTTAAGTGGATTTCCCCCCAAATCCATTTTTAGTGTGGATCTACTTAAAAAATTAAACATGCTTGTCAAAATTCAATTCTAAATTTAATACTTCCAAAATGGAAATGTTTTTTTTTTTATCAATTAGCCAAGAAACATACTTTGTGAGTCAATTTCTGGAAGGCCCATCCTTAGTGGATTTCAATTGAACAAAAAAATAATGCATACCAAATTTCATTACTAGAGATTTAGTAGTTTGAGACAAGGGAAAATTCTATTATCTCTACCTGCCAGTAATTCCCCTTAACCCCTAGGAATTGATTTCTGCAAAACCCATTCCTAGCAGATCTCTACTCAACAAAAGAAACATGCTCATCAAATTTCCTGTTTGTAGGTCTGATCTGTAATTTTTGTCCAAAATGCCTCCGTAATCCTCCCTTGGGAGTCGATTTTTACCAAATATATTTTTAGAGAAACTATTCCTTGAAAGGAACATGCCTACTAAATTTCAAGTCTGTAGGTCTAATAGTTCCAAGATGTGAATATTTACCTATAACGCCCTTTAAAACCTCACAACAACCTTTTGGGGTCGATTGTCACAAAACTTCTTTTATAGCGGATCAAATGAAAGGATACTCAAAAAAGAATGATGATACTCAATGAAAGGAACGTGCCCAAATTTTAAGTCCGCAGGTCTAATAGTTCATAAATGGGAATATTCATCCTTAATCCTCACAATGCCCCATAGAAGTCGATTTTCACAAAAAATCTGTTCTCAACAGATCTCTACTCCATGAAATGAACACAACTATCGAATTTCAAGTCTGTACATCTAATAGTTCAGGAGATATCGTGATGAGTGAGTCCTTTTCTCCTTTATATATATAGATAAAAAAAAAACTATAAAAATATTCAAATACAATTTCAAGAAATTCACAATTAAAAATATTTTTAAAATAATAAAAAAATTAGAATGCTAGATACTGTTGTTTTCAGAAACGTTAAATCAGAAAACCGTCAGGGTATCAATTTTTAATTTCCCTTCCCATTAAAATATTTTTATGTGTATCAAACACAATTTTGATGTGCCAAACCACTGCAATGATTAAACTATGAACAATTAAAAATATATTTAAACTGTTTTATTTAAAACATTACACTGGTGTGCAAAACTTAAGCAAAAGTTGGAGGTTTTTTTTTTTGTGATAACTCTAAGAAATTATCTAAGAGACATGAAATTCAGAAATGAGAAACAGCATTTTGTACTTAAACGATGACAAAAGCATAGCTGTGCAAAAATGAATACAATGCATATCATATGGAGTCAAACATGAAAAGCCTTTATTGAACTCATAGTATCACTATACACATGTGACTGTCTGTCCAAGAGAAAGAACAAAAAGCAAACAAGCAGATGTTCCTTAACATGAGATATGACATACCTGTACTGCAATGGTTGCTCCGTATCCTATCTCCATACTCTGCACCAGATTATTCAATAGTTCGTGAGGTAACATTGCCAATTCCTCAATCAGCATCTGTTTCAGTTGTTGGGTTTTCCCCAAAGGATGTAATCATACAGCACGGCATCTCCTCAAAGCCTGCCACACATGTTCTATGGGATTTAAAACAGGAGAGATGATGGTCAATCCATCTGAGTGATATCTTCACTTTCCAGTAGCAGCTGAACATAAGCAATCTGGTGTGGTCGTGCAATGTCATCTATAAAAACGGTCTTATCCATTAACACCTCAGAACAGACACACATGGGGTAGGATCACCTACGTACAATAGCCAACTCCCGTTACAGAAGCTCTGTCTAAACGTGGAGTTCAGTACACCCGTTCAGCATAACGCCTTCCCAGATGACAACTCCAGGACCACCGTAATGGTCTCTTTCCATGATGTTAGATGAAACCATGTCCTGACCTCTCTATAAATTAACTGGCATTAAGAACCGCTTGTGGCACTGAAACAACTCTCATCTGTAAAGAGGGCATGTCCAGTTTTTGTGCTCATTGCACCACTCTAAATGGTGCTGCTGATGGCCAACTTTCAAAGAAATACAGCATTTAGGATGGCAGGCGAATATGCTGCCTTTGTGAAGATGTCTGGCCTCAATAAATCGCGACACTTGTTGCCCTGCTGCTGTACACAGTTGCTGAGCAATGGTACTTTTAAGTCTTTTCGTCTGCAGGATGATGTATCGGTCATCCACTGCAGTTGTTTTCCTAGAGCATCCACCACCAACCTGTTTAACAGCTGTACCTATGGTTTGGAAGGCTTTCCAAGTGCATGAAACTATACTTTTGTTGATTGAACAATGAAAAATTAAATAACTCTTTTGCACTTGCAGCGAATGTCTTTAATTGCATCTCCATTCTTCCTTTTATTAAAGTCATGAGCCGCACCTGCCAACCACATGTGTTTTGCGTACACTCGTGTTATTTTGACATGATGTTTCACTATAATGTTTTGTTCCTGATATTTGCATATGCATCATCTTTTTACCGAATTGCGTGTTCATTGTACTGATCGCAATAACCATTTTTCTGCAATTTCATGGCTATCTGCTTAAAATTTACATTGTTGCTTAACTTTTGCACACCAGTGTAAATTAATATCAAGAAAAATTACAACTAATTAGAATCAGTGAAAATGGAAAACAATAAATATAATAAAACCTAATAAATAATACAGCAGTAGTTTTCGATAAAACATTATAAGCCTCTTACCACTATCTCTAGCTTTGAGTTCCTTTTCAAAATGGTTGGTTTTTTCTTCTAAAGATGCAACAGTATCTGATAAGTGTTTTATCTAAAACAATATATGTAATACTTCATGACATGTTTAAAAATGATCACTTAAACAAAAATAAATTAAAAACTATGAAAGTCAACTACATACATTTGAAGTAATCTAAATAAAATGTGAACATATATATTTCAAAGTTATTTTAAACAATTTGTTGAAAGCATTTAAACTACAAAATTATATAATTTGTAATACAATAAATGAAATTTAAAAATGAAACATTTTTTTAAACAATTCGTTGAAAGCATTTAAACTACAAAATTATATAATTTGTAATATAATAAATGAAATTTAAAAATGAAATATTTTTAAAATAAAATATGCATTTTAATTATATATTAAGGTAATATACTATTAAAAGTATTTTGTTAAGTGAAAGGTGTATTATACATTTTCTAACTCTTTAAAACAATATGTTTTCAATACTTAAAATCTTTATTTTCATAGAACAATTGAAATGAAAGAAATAATCAAACCCACTTCATTGCTCTTCCTTTTCAAATCTAACTTCAAATCTTTCAATTCCTTTTGTAACATTTGGATAATTTTGTCTTTTTCTGAAACACTTAACTCTTGTTTTGAGAGCAGCAAGTTTTTTTGTTTCATCTATATAAGAATACAATATTATCACCAAATGATTCTTTGTTATGATATTACTTTAAAACATCAGAAGAAAATTTTTTAAAAAAATAGTAATTTTTTTTATTAGTGTTTGGGAAACTTAAATGATTTAAGAATAAAACAATATAACAGAAACATAATTTTAGTTTCAACTAATACAATGCAAAAGAAAATATTTACCCGTTCATGTCCAGATTGAATTTCTCGTTGTAGCTTATTTATAACCTCATTTGCTTTACTAATATCTTCCTCCAACTGATCACAAGTTTTTAAACTTTTTTGAAATTTAACCTTCATTTCAGATAGTTCTTGCTCATAAGTTTTCTAAAATTAGCAATTTTAATAATATAATATTCATTAATTCTTAAGAAATAAACACTACCACAAATGTTTTATATTTGTAATATATCAGTAGATATGCTTTTATATACAACAAAACATTCATATTTAGAAATATTGACATAAATCACTGTCATAACACCATGAAAAGGCTTCAAATATTTGTTTTAACAGTAAAGATAAAAATATTATTAAAGAAACTAAATATTCAGATATATAAGATTACTTTTTATATGAGAGAACCCTTGCAAAAAATAATTTTACATTGTTCACTCAAAGAGATATAAAAAAACAAACAATTTAATTAAGATTACTCAACTTTTACCCTTCACTTACTTCTTGCTTTTGATAGAATTCCATCTTTTCTTCCAGTTTGCCTATCTGTTGCTTTTTGTAAGTAATGTCTTTCTCCAGCTCCTCAATGGTTTTTTTCTGGTGGACAAGACGTAGTCTCTTCTCTTCCATCTCATTGAGAAGAGATGTGTTTTTCTCCTTGTGACTCTGAAGGGATTCTTTAGTCCTCTTAGTCTCTTCCTCGAGAGTAATTATTTGTGTTCTTAACTCACGGACAGCATTCTCCTGCTTATAATTTTTGTCTTGAAGCTCCTACAATATTAAATTGATGCAGATCATTAAAGAAAGAAGAAAAAAACAATAATAGTTCAAAAGTAAATTATTGAAATTTGAATGCATACTATTTTGTTTTGTTACATATATATTAAACTAAAGCTAAACAGCAAAACTGAATATTCAACAATATCAATTATAATTCTGACTTAAAGATATGGATGACATTCAAACTTTATGTAAAGATTTAAAAACTATTCAGGTTTGATGAAGATCAGATCCTAACATTCATCAAATAACTTTGATAAAATTACAACTTAAACTTATATTTCATCTACTACTAAGCTTCTGTTCCTTTCACTAGTACTTTAAGGCTATTGTCTGTTATTGTAAGGATGTAAAGTTTTTTAGGAAATACAAAATTTCAGCAGAATTTTATTCTATTTTATAAGAATTAGAACAGAACAGAGAAAAAACGTATTGTGACATTAATTTAAATATCCATTCCCAACAAATACATCATTATGAATCCGATATTTAAAAGAAAAAACTATTATATTCCTGCCTCAATTTTTGTTTGCAGGTATCAAATTCAACTATTATTGATTTAACAAACACAAGAATACTTAACTTATTTAAGTAGGCAAACATTTTTGTGTAGTATATTGTAAACAAGTTGAACATCTACAATATGGATTTAAAGTTAAATAAATCAGTTTAATTATGCACAAAAGGCATTCTTGTTAAACAATAAAATAATTTACTTAAATAAAAAAATTTTGTATAAAATTTTAATAGCAAAATACTGATATTGCTAATTCTTAGGAGATTGATGATGTCAAAAAAAAAAGATCCATATCATCAACTCTTAAAAAGTCAAGCATAAGAAGGGAATTTTTATACACACTATACTGTTCAAATTAATTGGGACAAACGGCAAGAAAACGACTTTTTCTAAAAACCTTAGCTTTTAATCATTACTTTAAGTAGACAGAAAAACCCTCTATATTAGTACAAAATATGTCCTCCTGTAGCAGAGATGATCTCTTCAACTCATCTTGATATTAACTTCACTAGTACAGTGCACAAGTTCTTAACTTTATCAATGTGGAATCACACTTGTATAGCACTTTTTATCATTTGTTCTGTTGCCATGCAACTCATCTTGGCTAAATGATTTTATAAAATATGCCATAAATTCTCAATAGGATTTAGGTATGGTGAATTACCAGGCCAATTAAGCACTTATTTTATTTTCCCGCATAAAAGTCTAGATTAATTTTGAATTACAACAAGAAGCCAAGTCATGTTGAAATGTTCCATCAAATGTTTTCATGAATGCAATAATTCTATTACGCAATATTTATATACATTTGACAGAATTCATCATGGCTTTAAGAGGGACTAAGTTTCTAGTGCCGTGAAAAAAACCCTAAAAACTTTTGGGTATGATCTGGTAGCAAAGTTTCATCTTCACTGTCTAACTGCACCAAATTTGCATCCCTTCACAAATAAATGTGTTCCATTACTAAAAATCACCTTCTAGTCATTAACAGTCAAGGATCGGTATTTTTTGGCCCATGCTAAACGTTTTTCCACCTTTTTCTGAACAGGAAATTGCTTTTTCCTCGGTCTTGTTGCCTTACAGCTCACTTCCAGAAGACTTTTCCCATATAGTTGTGAGGCTCATTTCTACACCAAAATCCAATAAACCTTTTTAAGGTTTTTGCTTATCTCTCTTGGACTTATTTTGCTATTTCTTATCAGAATTTTATCAGTTCTTGCAGTAGTTTTCCGTTTGAGACCACATTTTCCTTTTCTTTTTGGAGATGATGTTCCAGAATCATGAAATGTTCTAAAAATTCTTGAAACACTTGATTTGCCACCAACTACCATAGACATATCTCCCACAGTCATAGAAATGTGTTAATTAAGAATGACTATTTTAGAACTCTTTCTTAGAGAATATCCATCTCAGAACAGGTAAGAGTAAAACATGTTACACGGAACGCAAAATTATAACCACCAGCTGCCACACTGAAATGCTCACAACTGGACAATCGATACAACAAAACCAATCAAACAAGCAAATTATAGTCAAGGTTGATTAATCACATTACCTCTAGGCAGGTATAACTGGATTTGAGGGGGTTGGGGACATCACTGGTAATCACATACCAACTCGGACAAGAAAAAAAATGCTTGTCCAATTAATTCGAACAGTATAGTATTTTCTATTTTTTTCAGAGGTTCATACAACTCAAGATAGGGTTGGAAGGAGCCTGGTGAACCTAACACTTAGCACATGGAGAAGATCTTTGTATTCTTTGTGATGTGATCACTGGCAAGAAGTGAGTGTAGCCCAGTAGCTTTTGTCATACTTGAAAACTAGAGATAGATCCAGTCTATAACCCCACATCAATTATAGGTAGGAAGCATCCTCCACTGTATCATATCTTGTATTTTTTTTCTGGGAGTTTAATTCCAGAAAGGTAAGGGCAGAAGAAGAGGGAAGATTACAGCCCTCCTCCTCTAGTTTGTCATTTTATTGTCCTAAATGTCAACATGAAAAAGGAACAACTGGGTTAATCTTGTGTAGGATAAGAGAGCAAATTATTATCAACCTTCAATACAAATGTATACTAATAGTAGCAAATATTTCTCCTTCATTATAAATCCCTCAGGAAAAAAAGTGAAATTTTTCTCCAGTTACACATACGAAAAAAATTTCCCTTAAAAAATGAATAAAAATGGAGAAAAGTTCATTAAATTTAGTACTTTAGCAAATAAAGTATCAAATTCAACAGAAAATAATACAAAAATTCAAACATCTGAGAAATAAATTTGTTATAAAAATCTTTAATCATTCATTTCTATTAGAAAAGTGATTTTACATTGTTCATAAAAGAGAAACAAAAACAATAAAAAGAAAGATAGAAAATGTGAAACTACCAAAAGGTTTGCATAATCCTTGAAGGAAATAAACAAATTTTATATATTCAGTAACATGTTAATCCCTACAAATTTGTACTAAAGCATTAAATGAGTTATTATCTAAACATACCAAAAATATTTAGAAAATCAGATAAGAAAAATATTTTTATCTTAAAAACAGTGTCTTAGAAATGAATTTAGTTTTTTTAATTTAATACACCAAAAAGTAATACCTTGTTGAGAGTACCAAGACAAGAAACTCGAGCTTCTAACTGTTGAATTTCTTTACGATAAACATCCTCTTTCTCTTTTCTCTCTCTTTCTAACCTTAATTCTTCATCTTTTAGTTTCTGTATAAAAAATTTCAAATGTAAAAACTTCATCAGTTTTTGATAGCACAGATTTTATTTAAAAAGTAAACATTTACAGGAAATAGAAACATCCGTTACAGATGTGCTATATAAATTAATATATTAATAACTTTAAGATGGATTCTTCACTCATAAAATGCAATACATTGAAATCAGAATATTTTATACTAAAAATTTTTTATAGTAAAAAAATATACAGGTTAGGCACATCACGTCACTGCATAAATACTAAACAGGAAATTTGTAAAATTTATTTTGAATTTTATGAAGATTCCATAAAATACCTATTTTTAAAATATGGTTAAAATAATATGTGTATTCAGATTTAATAATTTCTAAAGTTTCACTTAACTTTCTAAAAAGTAAAGAAATAAAAATACAAAAACACTTAATGCATAAATATGAATTAAAAATTTAACATTCAGTTAAATTTTTTTAAAAAGAAAGAAAAAAAAAGTGTCTTGAAACATTACATATGTAAAATAAAATTTAACTGCTTTCAGTACAAATAATTAAATAAATACTTATAAGGGATCAATTATCCTTTTTATAAAAAGAAATTTATATGGAAAAAAATTGATAGTTAAGTTATAAATAGATTCTGAAATAATTATTAAAATTGGTACTCAGCTCACAGTTGAGATTTTTAAAAATTTACCATTTAAAAGGTTATTCTAGAGTAATTAATTTACCAGATTATTAGTTATATCGTTAAAAATAGGCCAATCCTTTAATCTCTTTGCAGATTTAGAGAGTTGTATCTTTAAAATCACTTATAATAGATAAAATTTTAAAACAAACTTACATAAAGAAATTTTTCTTTTTCTTCTTGTAATTCTCTGGTGAATCTACTCTCCTTCATAGACATTTCAACTCTCAGTTCCTTGCGTACCATTTCCAGTTCCTGAGTTTTTTGTTCAAGAACATTCCTACTGCTGGCTATTTGCTCTTTGAAATCACGGTCCAACTGAGTCAATCTGCTGTGGAGTTGGTGATTTTCTTCCTAAATAAAGATAAAATAATTCACCAAACTTGTAATTTCAAAAATTAAAAAGATAACATATGTATTATTAATATATACATTAAATGAATCAATTAAAACACTTATACATTACATTTCATTTATTCATAGCTATATTTCAGAATAAACAAATTAATAACTAAATTTTATTAAAAGAGTTGAAAAATCACATATGGAATAATCAAACAAATATAAAGTACCTTCAGATTTTTGAAACACAGAGCTAAATATTGTCTTATAGAAGAATCTGTTGCAGCCACAAATTTCAGAGACAGGTGTGTCAAGTGTTTGAAAGGATTTGTTTCAATAATATCTAGTTGAGAAGAAGATGAAAAATTCCCAACTTTGTCACTTACATTTAACACAAGTAAAAACCTAAAATTAAAATATTACAATTAATAAAGTCTTGTTCTTGCATTACTTATTCTTCACAACATGTAAAATAAAGCAAATCCCGATTTAGAACACTTAAAACTCTGGAAAACCATGGCCAACTAGCAACATAGTTGTGTAAACATTGCATTCAGATACAAAAAAAAAAAAAATTTTAATGTACTAATACTAATTAAAATTCAAACAATTGGTTATTATTATTTTAGTGAATTTTATAATTCTTCAATATTTTTCGGTACTTAAGGGAAAAGTCTTGCTGAAATGAAAATGATATGAAGAAATACTACAATTCTAAAGTTTTTTTAATCCAATAGTTTCATCATACTTTGAATTTCTTTTATCTTTTTTTTCATTAAACATCAAAGTTTTATTTCAAACACAAAAAATATTTCTAAGTGGATACCTTCAAAATATATTCTACAGAGCACTATAAAAATAAATTCTTAGTGCATAGTAGAAATGGCAAAACATGTCCAGCACATGGATTACTATGGACCTGATTCATAGTCTTCGAATTTTTAATTAATCAATGTTTTTTGCATCACATAATGAAAGTAACATTCTGCAGCAATGATTCAGTACATATTACAAAAGCGATATGCATCACGTAAAGCAGACTAATCAGAAAAGAGCAACATTAGACACAATTTAATAATAACAGTTTTTCAGTACTTGAGCCTCATCTACTGACTAGTAATTTAAATGAGATCTATTAAATACTACATTGATTTTACATGCTTTTATTTTAATACATGATATTAATTAGGATAGATTCAACCCTGACAAGTAAAATTTCACTTTATTTCTTCTTCATAAGTTAAAAAATATCTAAGACTTTGAAAATATTACATAATAAAGGAATAAGTATCTTAGAGGAATGCATAACATTTGAACCAGAGCTTCGAACTGGAAATAAACCAAAACCAAAATAAAAAAAAAAAACTATATTTTGATCCGAACTGAACCGAAAAAATTTATTTTGGCTCGATATATCTTACATCATTTTGTTACTGTAACCAACTAAAGGATATTTTCCAATTTAATGTCAACCATATAATAATCATCATTATATGTACATTGCTTCTTGATTTCCTGTTTTGATATTCACTAGTACTTTTCTGCTTCAGTTTCACGTGAAATTACTTGTATAAAGCAGATTTTATTCAGTTTTAAAAACTAGATGATTTTTTAAGAAAAATATCAGTCTGGGTTACATTTTTAGCATCTCAACATGCAATCATACATGGATCATGAATGTTTGTGTAGACTGTTCAGGTAGACAAGCCAGAATCATGAACCTAGTTGTCAAATATGATTTTTTTTTGTTAATGGTAGAATTATATTTTTAGTGCAAATAAGAATATACATAAAATGAAATTATTCATTTGTAACTGAACTGAAAACCATTATTTTTGGCAGAATGAAAATCGGAACTGAGCCCGATATATATTTTTTTAGCTGAACCGGAACAAAAACCAGAATGAAAAAAATTATGGTTCAAAGCCCTGATTTGAAAAAACAAGACCTGAAATCTGTGAAAGATATTAAAAGATCAATTTTAGAAATAGGTTGAATTGATCCCTACGGGGCAGAAAGTTTAAGTAAAAGTGAAATTAAAAGAGTAAATAAGTACTATTTTCACATTTTTTTTACTTTGCTTTGCAAGAATAATTAGTTGCTAACTTAAATTTTGGCTTCAGCTTTACTTTAATAAAATCTCTAATCACATCTTGCTAGTTAATTAATGGAATGCAGCTCTTTATTAGCACAAAAAAACCTAATAAAATATTTATGTAATGAAAATTTACAAATAACTATGTAATAAAATAGCTGGAAAGGAAGAAATAATTTACTTTGGTTGGGATTTATTTTCTTCCATTAGACATATTTCAATTAGATCAATAAATTTTTGTGGAAAAGCAGAAAAATCAACTAGTAGACCTTGGCTAGTTTTCAACCTAAATTTAAAAAAAAAATAAAAAAAACATTTTATAAACTATATCATATCACTTTAATAAAAGTAAGAATAATTACTTAGCACATAAAGCTACCAAAGAATAATTTATTGAAAATGAAAATAAAATCACAAACTTACAAGTATACTGGAATAAAATTAGGGAATTATTTTAAAAACTTATTTGATTTATTTATAATTTACTAAAGCCAATTTTAAAAACAGCAGAAATAAATATTTATACGAAAGCCAGTTCAAATCCTTTTACATCCAAGGTTTTAGAACTTTTTTTCTTTAATTTCAAAATAAGAATAAAATAGTTATTTACAAAAAAAAATCCCTTTTGTCTCATCTAGTACTAAATAATATATACCACCTACTCAAACATTGAGCAAGATACAATATAGTTAATATATTTTTACCAATTTTGAAATTCAGAACCAATTGTTTCATCATAACAAATTTGTTAAATACAAAAATATTGATAGTATATGCAATAAACTACCAACATTTGAAAATCTTCTTCTGATAACTGAAGGTGATAAAGGAAAAAAGGATCATTGTTGTCTGTCAGAGTTACCAGAAGCTCCTGAAATAGATACAATAAATATTTGAAATTCAGTCAAAATTAGAATATTTAAAGAATAGGTGTTAGAAGTTAACTTACTAAGTCTTAAAAAGAATGCACACTGAAGCTAAATAAAAATTTCAAAACAAATTTAAATAATCAATGTTTAGTTCTCAAAAAATCTACCTTGCAGAACATCTCTGAATCCTTAATTATATGTTTTCCGAAGAAAGAAAAATCTGCTCAGAGTTATGAGCGATACTTTCTTGCAACCTTTTTAAAAAATTCATCCACTACATTATTTTTAAATATTAAGAAAACATTAGTTCTATCAATATAAAGGTAAAATATATCATTAGTGTTAAGTCAACAGACTTAAATGTGTCATGCATTTAATATCAATACTATTTATGGCTTTTTCAAATACTTTATTAAATTTTTCTTTGTTCTATCAGATGTATGATAAGATCTTATACAGGGTAGGGCATGGTAACTTCCTTTTTTGAATATGTTCCAGTGATGTCCATAGGGAGGAAAGGGCATGGTTAGGGGTTTGGTGTAAGGGGTAGAGTGGGATATTTGTGTTCCTGCCCGTCTCAGTCTCAAACATGTTGTGGTTGAGGCAGCAGCCTGCTTTTGCTTGGTGATTGTAGAATAACGTGCCTCTCATCATCAATTAGATATTCCTCCACAAGGTCATGTTCCTGATCGGAAATGTGCTTTAATGTGGAATGATGCCTTTAGAGCAGTGGGGAACATCTCAAATGAAAGGAAAATATCTCTGAAGACCATTAGAACACCCGAAATTGTGGGACAAGTTTGTGTGTCAATTCAGACAGGTATGTGACAATGATCCAACAATTCTTCTTACCCACTTTTGAAGAAAGGGATCTTAACAACACATGGTTTTTGATGGGGCCACAACCCCCACCTCCAGGGTTTCCATGGGTATTTTAAGGCCTTCCCCAAATGATTGATCACCCTGCAAAGGGACTTAAACTGGTCTGTGCTCACCTGATTTATCCCCTTCTGATTACTTCCTGTGGGATTATCTCAAGTCCCTGGTTTACAAAGATCACTCCAAGACCCCCCGATTGATATGCTAGAAAAGGTGACTCCAAGTTTTCAAGGAGGAAAATGGTGTCCTGGGAATACGTCTGGCCCACGCTTCGCTGTAGACGGGAATTGATCTGTTTTAAAGTTATTTGAATTGGTGGGATATGCCCCACCAAAAATTAAATACTTTTATCTCATGAAAATAAAATTCATATTTTATAATATTTTACCTTATACTTTATTACTGTGTTTTTAATATTATAATACCTTTTTAATATTTTTTAACAATTGTTTGGCGCAGTATAGTCAGAATTGGCTATTGCCCCAGAAAACCCCAAACTCAAACCCAAGTTTTCAAAATCAACTGCATCAAACTACATCAAACATCTACATTGTATTTACAGCTGTGTAAAATCAAATTTCCAATATTGTGTGGTAGGCAGAAAATAACAATAAAATCAAATGAAACATGTAGTGTGTTTTATTGCACTTTCAAAAAAGGAATATTTCACACCCCAACCTGTACAAACATTTATACAACTTTTTTAAAGATATCTCTATGTAAGGTTATAAAATAAGAATCAAACTAGAAAGCCTTCATCAAATATAAAAATACTTCAGCATTTATATAACAATTCGACTTTTCTGATGTGTAGAAAACATTAATGCAAAGAGGATTTTTACACAATCTTCAAAAGAGTTAGCATCAATCTTTTTCTTATAGAAATATGTTCCAACTTTAGTTTTATACACCATAAGGACAAATTAATCGTTGTAAATGTTACAGCAAAAAAGTGTGCATTTGATTCATAAACCAAGCAAAACAAACAAGTATATGTGTATTCAATTACATAAACCTTTTTCAACATTCTGTTGAAATCTATCTAAAAAAAACATTTTAAGCTTGATTCATATTCATTAATGCTAGGCAAACAGAGTATAGTGTATTATTTTTGTAACATACTGAAAAAGTCTTGATATTCCCTACATCCTTATCTCATATGACATAAATTACTTAATTAAAAATATAAAATAATTCTATGGCTCAGTTAATAACCTCTTTCAATACTATATATTGACTAGTTAAAGATATAATTAAAGATAAAACAAATATTTTACTTGTCTGCGCACAGCATTAGGTACATGTTGCCATTCCACAGTTAAGTTCAATTTGGTACTCCTAAAAGAGAAAAAATAGTTTTAACATTACATATACATATATATATATATA
>BMAV01021828.1:683982-706473 GCA_019973955.1 Trichonephila inaurata madagascariensis | reverse complement strand
ATATATATATATATAATCCATAATAATATATACAAATAGTTATAAACCTAAGTATAACTATACAGAACAGTAAGAAATATATACAAGGTGATTCAAAATCTATCGTTCAAATTTCGCGGGAAGGTAAGGAATACTTCACAAAACCAATTTCAAATAGGAAAGTATGTCCACAAGTGTATGCATGCGTAGGTAAAGTGTGCTATGTTTACCCAACCAGTGTACAGCTTTGCCTACCATTCTCACTGTACAAGCTGTGTACTAGCAGTGTGTACAAGCTGACTTACCAGCAATGAGATGAATTGTTTTATCCATCAAGAGCTACGGGATATGCATCTTGCATATAAGACAGCTGGCAAAATGAACCACGCTGCTAGTCATACGAAGATCGATATCCCAACAGGAGAATACTGCATCATCAAACGTTTGCACATGGGTATCACAATTTGTATGAATGTGGTTCAGTCAGCAACAACATGGATGATGGGAGAGAAGAAGACTGTTGTGGACTGTCAATGTCGAAAAACAAGTCTATCAAAGTTAATCTGAATACTCAGATATTACTCAGCAAATTGGCATCTGTCCATCAGCAGCATGGTGGATATCACAAGAGCAGTGTGGCAATTCTTACCATCAGCAAAGGGTAAAGCTAAAGATTATTCAAAACATGTGGAGAATCTGCACAATAGTTCGTGCAGAAAGGTGCCGTAGATCGCAGTATTCCAATTTCTGTCATTTTTACAGATGAAGCATCATTCAGTCGGGAAGGTGTGTTCCATACACACAATTCACATGGGTGGGCTATGCAATACCATAAATGTGAGAGCTGAAATCATTTGCTATTGCCCCAATTGGACAGCTGAAAATACTTAATCCTTCTCAAAACACTGTTACTGATTTTTCTGGCCACTGTTCCTCCACATATCTGCAGAGATAAGTAGTTTCAACATGATGGGGCTCCAGCCCATAGCCCAATTGTTGTAGCAACATTAGGAGCACAATGGATCAGCAAAGGTTGACCAATCACTTGGCTACCCAGGTCACTGGATTAATGGATTTCTTTTTCTAAGGGGGAAGGGTATAAAAGAAAATGTGGGCAACAAGACGTCCAACAAATGAAAAATGGACTTTGTAGCAAGAATAGTGGCCACAGCAAATATTGTCCATGATATGCTAGGCCTTTTTAAAAATATTCAATGGTCGAAGCAACTGCATTGTGAGTCTTGTGTTTGTGTAAATGGTTGCAATTTTGTACCACATTGTATTCGGTAACATTTCCTTGTGTTTTCACTTTACTAGTCCATTTTGTTCACACAGTTGACATTTGGGGACATACATCCCTGTGTGAAATCAGTGTCCTGACATATACTCTAACTTCCCATGAAATTTGAAGGTTAAGTTTTGAATCACTCTGTACAAATCTATACAAATAAAAATGAAGGTTTGTCAGCATATCTCTTATGCCTCTTCCTAAATCATTCATTCAATTACATCGAAATTTTGGGGAATAGTTGGATGAATCCCGCAAAGGTTTCCGAAAAAGTAAAATTGACCCCTAAGAGGACAACCTTCTCGCTGCGTATCCCGCGATTTCTACAGGGAAAGTACACGTAGCAGACGTAGCACTACGCACGCAGTGAGAGGGTTAAGGGGCATTAGAGATAAATATTCCCATTTTTGAATTATTAGGCTTACAAACTTGAAATTTGGAGAGCATGTTCCTTTCAAGGATTAGAGGTCCCTTAGAAAAAGGGGTTTGGTGAAAAATGAATCTTTAGGGGCATTGCAGGGGCTTAAGCAGTGTTATAGATAAATATTCCCATTTTTGAACTATTAGTACTACAAACTTGAAATTTGGTAGGCCTGTTTCATTAATAAAGACAAGATTCACTACACAAAAGGTTTTACAAAAATTGAACCCCTTGGGAAATCCCGTGAGGGCCCCTTGGGAGAAGTCCTGTGAAGGCTTAAGGGACATTATATATAAATATTTCTGTTTTTGAACTATTAGACCTGCATGCTAGAAATTTGGTAGGACTGTTCCTTTCATGGAGTAGAGATCCACTACAAAAAGTGTTTTTAAAAGCGATCCAAAAAGTTGTTGCGAGGGCTTAAGAGGCGTTAAAGATAAATATTACCATTTTTTAATCATGTGAATCACCATTGCATCGCGCAACTATATCTGGTATAATTAATGATGCATTTAGATTGTAACCAGTTAATACGATTTCCTTAGAAATGGAAAGAGAAAAGGCGGTTTTCTAAATAAAAACAAAATCTTCTATCCTATTTAAAATGATACATGCTTGATATGATTTGACTCATCTCTTTCAAGCTGACGAAAATAGTGTTTGTCGTAATTATTGGGGTAGAAATTATCGAATGGCAGATAGCAATTTCCTAGTATGTATATATATATATATATACTAGCCACATGGCCTGACGTTGCATGGGCTTTCTCTCCTTTTTATAAATTTTCCCTTTCCTTCACAAAATCAGCACTTCCATTATTCTTTTTCAAAATTACTAATACTTTTTTTGTTTCTTTCCCCTCTGCTTAGCCCTCCTCTTTCCTTCATGATGCCAACACTTTTGTGCAGGTATGTAAGCGTACGATGTGATTGCTATAATAATGTTATTAAAATTCCCTTTTTCGAAATATTTTGACTTCTTTTCACTGTCAGACAGGTTTCCTTCCCCTTCATTTACCCCCTGCATTGAATGAACATTTTTGAATGTATAACATCACAAATGATATATTTATTTATTGCAAGATTGTCAGAAGCAAATTTAAATTGTGACACAAAAATCAGGTCAACATTAAATTTAAAGGAATCCAAAAGAAAATATGAGAATATTGTTTCAAGGTCCACCTCATCATATTTCAGAAAATTGCGCATTTTGTTAAAAAAAATTTCTGAATTTTTTTATTTAAAACAAAGATGATATCTTATCGGTCATAGAGATCATAAGGCCAAAAACAGTGACATACAAAAAGGACAAGGTTCACAATATTACCAATCTGTCAATAGCAATAAGTTTGAATTTAGTCATTTTCTTTCTGTTATAATTCAAGCAATATTTTTCTTCAATGAAAAAAAACATTGAATTTACGGATGAAAGAAGAATAGCAAAAATCTTTTATTTTCATTGACAGAAAATATTATAGCAATGTATTTATATGTAAAAAAGGTTATGTACAATGCATATGTTTATGTACAATTAGCTAAAAACTACATTAATTTTTGTCAGAAAGAACATTACACAATGATACCACAAACAGTTTTGAACAACAAAAAAATAACAGAAAATCTTACACACTGTAAAATCCAGCGTACAACCCCCGCTTTGAGCACAAAAAATTAAATCGAAATTTACGGCTTCAAGAGCTTTCAAAATAAAAAAAAAGATGAGTATAGAAAAAAATTACGACTTCTACAAATATTGAAATACTGCTTATCTAAAAGAAATGACACTCCTTATGAACTTAAAGGGTTGTAATTCTATATAGAAGTATACTATTTTTTCCTATACCTTGTAATAATACCTCGAATAAATGACTTCAAAACATGAGAGCAATGCATATGTATATTTCATGTTTCTTCGTAAAAAAGAGGGTGTGCATTATACAGTGAACATAACAAACATTAAAAAATGCAGCTCAAAAGTATAGTTGAGCATTATATGCTGGATTTTATGGTCATATGATATTTTTCTTTGATTTGTTTTTTTTTTAGCATCAACTTGTCAACAAATTGTTCGACATCGTCCATTTTTTTTATTCATTTCACCATTGGAATGTGAGTCTAAATAACTGTGCATATTTTTCATGACGTTTAACATTTAACAGCATCTGCTGATGAAGGAAGAAACACAATTTTTTTTTCAACCACAGAAAATGTCATAGAAATGACATGCATAAAATCTTTAAAAATCTATATGAAGAACAGATTCCAAGAAGGAAAGTTAAACCATAATGCCACACGACAAAAATTACATTAACTCTGAATAAGTGCAAAAGAAAATTAGATGTAATTAAATCTTAAAATAAATTAATTAGTATGAATCAAAACCAAAATCTACCTAAAACGGATAAAACAGGTCCCCGTTGAAATAGTCTAGAACCAACAACAGTACTGAATGAAACAAACAATAAACCGTGTTGCTCAAAAATTAATTAATGAGACAATACTTTTTTGCAACATTTCTATTAAATATTATAATTTTATAGCAAAGAGCAAACGAATCAGTACATACAATGAAAAAATAACTATAATGATAAGTAAAAATATATATATCATATATGGACAGTATAACAAAATATGCATATGATCTCCAAGAAACTATGTGAGGAACAGATTATCAGAAGCAACATTAAACCATGATTGCATGAAATGCATAAAATCACTTCAACGCTGAATTTTAGAGAAATCCAGAGGGAAATATGAGAAAATCTTTTTAAGATGCATCTCTTTTCTGTGCAAACATTTTTTTTTATCACAATGCAATGCTGGGCCATACAGCTAGTTATAATATTAATTTAAATTAAAAGATTATCTAAAACAGAAAAAGTAAGCCCTATTTTCGATAAAATTGCCATAAACAGTTTTGAACAAAAAACAACATAACCAAAAATCTTAAAAATTTAAAATTGAAAAAGAAATAAAATAAATATAAAAGTAACCTTACACATAGTATAGAAATTATAACATTAATTCAAACCAAACAGCTACATTAAATAAATAAATTAAGGTCTGATTTTAATGAAACTACTGTAAGCAGCTCAGAAGAAAAAAAAGTCAAAAAATCTTATATGTAAATAGAAATTCTAACTTAAATCACACCATTGACAGTCTGTTAATCCCAATTAATTTGAATTGAGTGTCATTTTCTTTATACATTTTTCTACTTTCTTGTTACAATGGAAAAACATGGAATTTGCCAATAAAGAAAAAGGGTACTTACGTATTGGCATCACCGCAGCAAAATTTGTACCTTGATATCAAAACAGATACTTATGTGTTTTATATGAGAGAAAAAAGTTACATTTTAATGAAAAAAATGCTACTTTGGCTGCGGTTACTCCTATACGTAAGTATCAGTAAAAGCAGTTCCCTTTTTCTTTTTTAATGAAAGGAAATGTTGTTACATTTTATCACACCAATGCCAACATTCAAAATAACTCACCAACGCTGATTTCGCATGTGTTGCACACGCTAAATTGTGGCTATCAGATGATATGAAAACATCTTTAAAAGTAGCCAATACAGTAATTAAGTTAGGCCTTGCAAGAAGGGTAGTTGTTCTACTACACAATCAACATGTAGTACTATAAACCACAATAATATATCAGAAATAATCATGCACAAAAATAAAAGATTCATAATTTTTATGAGCATTAAAGAAAAAAAAGCAGCCTTGCAGAAAACAGATTCTATTATTATCTAAAATCACAGCTTTTTTAAAAAACAAAATATACTGATTTAATATGAAACTGTATACCAAACACACACATACAAAACATTGAGCAAACTTTGGTATCACCCATAGTGGCAAAAACTTATAATATTTTCATTTCTGAAAGTCCATTAGCATTAATGAATCTAACAAAGTTTCATCACTTTTGTTTGAAATTCTTGAAAAGGATAAAATATGCTGGAACAACTTTCAACTAGAATTGAACTTAAAAAAATTTTAGTAAAAGCACTTTTTATAGGACAATTTTTCAGGAAAACAATTGCAATTCTGCCACAAAGAATTAAAAAACGACTAAATACACCCTTAAATGAATATATTTATAATAAAATATGCAACAATCCTCCAAAAAATAGTTTGAAACATTAATTTTTACAAACTTATACAGGAGTGACATATCAGCAGTTCATAGGAAAATTGCTAAAAAATTGAATTTAATCTAAAGCAAATTTCAAAAAAAAATTTCCTAGTGCATAGCATTATGACCTTTTACATTTATGTGCCAAGTTTTATACTTCTGGGTTGCTTAGTTTGGCCATAATATAAATGAAACACACACACAAACACATGTGTTTAAAAAGTTTGCATAATATGTCAGTAACGTAATTTTTCAAATGTGCACATAAAGATATTTTTTAAGGAAACTAAAAGTTTTATGAAGGATAGTAAATTTTAAGAGAAAATTTTTTTCAATGAGTTTCAGAATTCTATTTTATGCTTCATTACATCTCAAGATAACATACAAAAACGACATTTAAATGTATTGCAAATAATTTATATTATAAGCTTACTTATATAAAATAATGCTAATGGAGTAAGAGCAATTAAATTTTTCACAAATATTAAGGAAATGTTTGTTTTCTTAACAGATGTAATAAATGAACTTATAGAATTAAAGATATGTACTTATAATGAAACAAAAATAAATTTTTCACATGCTTTTTTTTTTTACTCAACCAATTTATTTTCATTCTTTATAGTTAACTTGTTCTTCAAAGGTGGAACGGAGTATAAGCCATAACTCGAAAAAGTTGTTTGGCTCGAAAATCTGTTTTTGACGCCAAGCCCTTCACTTAGAATCAACTTACGTTTGCATTCAAGTTTTAATTTTTTTTTTTTGAGGGCTTAATTTTTAAGTGAAAATTTCTTTCTTTTTTACTATGAAAATGAATTCTTGTAAAAAGCAATTTTATTTCAGCAATAATCTGTTATAAAATTTTTTTTCGTTATAAGTTTTTTGATTTATGTATTTTTCTGGTAGGAAGAGGCATTGGTCCTCCACCTAAGCGTATTTTATATTTTTTCAATAACTATATTAAATTAGTTTAATATACATTCCTGTTTGCTTATATTTTACTTGATCACTCTGAACCATTTCTCGGTTTAGATTCAATTCTGTGGTTCCTTTTTCAGTTAAAAAATATCTGATTTAGGTTTAAGGCTGTGTCACATTTATTATTCTTTTTTTCAGCTTAAACCTCTATATGTATACCTACATTTGATACTTCCGTACTGTTTCGAGTTTTAGATTTAAAGTTGTCTCATTTCTTTTCCAGGTTAAGAATTTCTGATAACTTTAATGTTGCTTTCAAAAATTTCACATTCTTTATTTTAAAAATGATGACCTAATTAAATCTAAAACCAGAAACAATACACAAAAATCAACTGTAAACATTTAAAGGTGAACATGTAAAAAGAATAAATGTTACGCTGCCTTAAACCAAAACAGAAATTACAATATGAATACCATTATGACTACCCAAAAAATAAATAAGAAATTTTAAGGCTTAAAAAGAGAGAAATGACAAAATTAGATCAATACGTGAAACAAAAATGTATATCAAACTAATTTGATTTAGTTATTGAAAAAATAATAAGTAGGTTTAGCTTGAAGAGCGATGCATCTTCCAACTGTATTAAAATAAACTCTATTTATAAATACTTAAAATACATAAATCAAAAAAAAAAAATTTTAATTCAAAAAGAAAATGATGTAGCAGATTATAATGCTGGGGAAAAAATGTTACATCTAAAAGCTGGTAATTGAAATTTTTGAGCGCAAAGAATTCTAAAACAAACACACTGTGTTGCCAAACAAACCAACCCAAAATCCAGTTGTTGAAAAAAAAAAAAAAAATGGGAAAAATTGCTTAAAAATTTAATTTTAAAAAATCTAAAGCGAATTTCGAAAAAGACTCTTCGTAGTGCACATCATAAGGACCTAGAATAATTATGTGCCAAGTTTTATACTTCTGG
Organism: Trichonephila inaurata madagascariensis; assembly: GCA_019973955.1. Lineage (NCBI taxonomy): Eukaryota > Metazoa > Arthropoda > Arachnida > Araneae > Nephilidae > Trichonephila > Trichonephila inaurata. The sequence goes on along the minus strand of BMAV01021828.1, from coordinate 698,745 downwards.
GTTGCTTAGTTTGGGCAGTAGAGGTGAAACACACAGTTGAAAAGTTCCTTTTATTAGTATAGATGATTATATGACGGTGTTCAATAAAGACCAATATTGCTTCAATAAAACTCTTTATTTACAAACTTAGCACATAACACTCAAATCATGTTTGATATAGCCTTCCTGCAATACAATGCCCTTGTTCCAGCATCTCTGCCACCCTTTGGAGATGTGTTTAAAGCCACTCGTAGGAAGTAATTTAAAACCACAATTAAAACCTTTACAGCTGAGCTTGCATTAGAAAAACAATGATCTTTAAGCTTGTTTTTTGGCTTTCTTATTTTTTCCCGTATCTTAATCATCGCGTTTGGTATTGTAAGCTCAACATCTAAATATTCACAAAGCATATAAAATTTGACATTGAGGTTATAAGATTCAGGAAACTCTCACAAATAGAAATCATATTACATTCCTCATTTCTAATATTGCAGATATAAAAATAAAACAACTTTTTTCCCTTAGAATTTGAGCAGTTGTATTAAAGCAAAAACATTTTGTGTAAAAAGAAAGGGGGGGGATTCAAATTTGTTTTGGATCAAAATCACGTAAAAAGCTCATGTAAAAACAAAATTTGGTGTAAATATATTTTTGTTTATAACTATTGATTACTTTTAAAAGTAATGTTAGAACAGTTTGTAGGTAAAATTGTTTTTTATTTCAACATCATGTTGTTTTAATTATCATTTTTTCATAAAACAGTATATATATATTCTCTTTTTTAAAAAATTAATCAGAATCTACATCCTATTTTTTTTTTTTTTTTAGAGATGAAAAAATTTTAGGTTTTTATTTTTATTAAAAATTTTTTATTAAAAAATTTATTTTTTTTTTTTTTTTTTAAAAATTAATCATAAATTAAAAACTTTTTTTTTTTTTTTTTTAGAGCTGCAACAAGTTCTGGTTATACTACTGTGATAAAAATTTTAATTAATCAATTGCTTGTTTGTTTTTTTAACCTAGGAGATATATTGGAAAATAAGAATTGGAAAAAGATTATATTGGAAAAGGAGGATTTAAATAAATAACAGATATTTAAATTTGTTAAAAATATACAGTGATTCTCTAAAAGGTTTTCATTAGTGATAGAAGAATTTCATTAATGAAAGAATATAATGTAATATAATAAATTCATAAATATCTTCTACATGAAATTTACTTCACAAAAGTTTAAAATCTTGTTCAGTTTGTTTTTTTAAAGTCAAAAGTTAAATTTTATTTAATTTTGTATTTAAAATCAAAAAAGCTTAACAGTAATTTATGAATAATTTTTTGCTGAAACATTTAAATTTATGATGAAAAAAAAAAATCTTATTTAATAAATGGTTTTTTTTTTTACCTTTCCTTTTTATAGACTGAACACACCTTATATATTATTTACTTTTAAAAAACCAAAAAAGGTAATTAAAAATTAAAACTGCCAAACAAAAATGAAGTTTTCCATAACATTTCAAGCATACGTGATTTTAAAGAAATATTTCAAATAATCAATGCAATCATAATGGCCTGAATATATGCAATAGTATCCGATATAATACATTCATAAAAACAGCAATGGCAGAACAGAATTTGACATGACTCCTATGTGTTGCCATGCAAGACTTCATGGTTCTAGAACCAAAAAGAGAGTACCAAATATTCTCATATATCTTAAGTTCTAACCAATTACATTACTTAAAAGGTAATGATTTTTATATGTGTAAGAAAAACAAGATGTTCCCCAATAAAATGTAGTAGAATGCAATTTTCAAGTTCATTAAAGGAAAAAAATAACAAAATAAGTGAAAAAAAAAAAGGAATGCTACACCTTCATTTATTCTGAGCAAATACCATAGTTAATGTTTTAAGTACTATAAGATCCTTTAGAAACTACCAATTTTTATGTAGCAAAAGCAACTGTATCTCTAAAAAAACTAAATTACCTATTCATTACAATTTTTTGTTTTAAACTTGATAATTATCTAATTCAACACTTTAATGTACTATATTCTTAAATGGTTAAGTACCAAAAAAAAAAAAAAAAATTAAAAATATCCTACTACTAGAGATTTTAAAAAAAATTTCACACAGGGTTTTTTTATTAATTTTATTCTACAGAACATTTTATATATATATATATATAACAATTTAACCATACTCTCCTAATCCTAAAAATAAGTTATGCAACTGTCGGGGAACTTCGGCAACTTAAGCTTTTATGTTATATTTATGAAAAGAAAATATTTAAAAAAATTTGTCAGAAACAATGCAATAGTAAGTATATGCATAGCTTTAATTATAAAAGACAAAAAAAAAAAAGTTGACTTTTAGCAACAATTACAAATTTTCTGAAGCAGCACCTTCACAAATTTTAGTTATGATTCCCCATTTGTCATAATTTAAAACTGATTTAGCAGTAAAACTTTATTATATAGTTGAAAAATCAATTACATATGCACCTATACATATACTAGTAAGTTACTAGAAATGGCAGGAATAACCAATACAAATTTATTTTTCATTTCAGAAAAATATAATTTATATGAAAGTGGATGAAAGAAATTCATGCATTGTAATGTCTAAAAAGCACTTTTGCTTCATTTTAATATTTCTTTTGATTGAATTTGATATCTCACCATAACATGACATTTTTTTTTTTTTTTTGATTGAATTCAATATCTCACCATAACATGAGGATAAAAATCGCCAAATCCAAAGAAAATAGTCAAATCTGAAGTGGCCCCCCTATACTACACTTGAACCGTTCCAATCTTTTAGCAGCATTATTGATTCATACTGAACATGGTATGTAGGTAACAAATTTTAAAAAACTGCTTATGAAGTAATGAAACTTTTTTATTTCAAAAATTGTCTACATTAAATTTATTTCTATTTTAATATAATACCGCTGCTTCAAAACATAAACGAAAAAGTTGAACAAATTTATCTAAATAAAATTTAACTTCTAAATTTGCATGTCACACAAAATCGAAAATCCAAAAGTTATCTAATAAATAAAAAAGTAATTATGATATGTATAAATAGCCTTCCATTAAAAATGAAACTTACCGGCACTGATTTTTATTTCCTTCTTTGATCGTGACACAGACAAATTTAGAAAATAGTTTTTCTTTTTCGGTATTACTATGAAACATATTTTATTTCATGAGCGCTTCTCAGCTTAAGATTCTCAAGCTGAGAATTACAATAAAGTTTTTACATATACATTACATTTAAAAACAAAAAAAAATTGTTAGAGAAAAAATAAATCTGACAACACACAAAACAAAATGTTTACTTTTTTCAACCCAAATAAACTTGTTGAACGGCGCTCCTTTTATTTCATTGGCTGGATAAATGAAATTAAAGTTATAGTCAATAGGATATTACATTGGGGGGGGGGGAAGGCGAGTTAAGTTAAACGTGTAATATTAATCTTTTCTTTTTTTTTTTTTAACTTTGATAAGAGGAGAAAAAACTTTCTTTGGCTAGAAAAATAAGCAAACATATATTTGTCATGCAATTAAGTATAAGAACATTTTGTCTCAAGGAAATTTAAATTGAAAAGAATGTTAATAAATTCTTGTTTCTGTTATTCACTCTGGGGATGACTGGCCTCTAAAAGCATTCCTTTCAGACAGTGGCGTAGCGTGGGGAGGGGTGCCGAGGGGGCCATGGCCCCGGGTGGCATACTAAAAGGGGCGGCGGCAAGCACCGCAGTATTTAAATTCAAAAAAATATTTCAAACTCCAAATCGCGCCCAAGCGATGAAACTGAAGGGAACGAGTAAAAGCTTGGGAAATCTTTTAAAACAGGGGCTGGGATTTTCCACCGCTAAATCCTTCTTTTCTAGCCAAAGATGGATCGCCAAGGTGTATCCTTGGGAGTAACCGGTTTGCAGTAACCATATGCGATGTGCTTCTGTCCACAGAAAAAATTCCGCGTAGTAATACACTGCATTTCTGATATTCATTTTTTTTTTTTAAAAAAAAAAGCTCATGTTCTCTGGATATATTACCAGGGTAGTTTCAGCACTAATCTCTTAACAATTTCTCGAATTCACTTTGAAAAAAAAATTGAATCAAAATCAGATTTAAAATGCTTTATGCATTTCTCAATGCCGTTCAGTTCTTAAGTTTTTTTTTTTTTTTTTTCAAAGCAAAGAATTATTATCATTTAAATATGAAGGTAAAAATTACATTAATTTTACAAATACAAGACATAAATGTTAAATTATACGTAGTTTTAATTCTTTGATGTACTAAGGAAAGTAATAATTTATCTAATCCAGAAATTACATATATCTTATTATTCTAAATATATTATTTGTTTTATCTCTATTGTTATCTTAATTTCTAAAGGAGATAATCACTCATGTTTTTCGAAATATTAAAATACTTTACTGAATTTTCCTCCATTATATTTATTCACAGCTGATTAATTATTCTCAACAAAAAGATTATTTCATTCTGAGGTTTTTTTTTCGATGTAATAGTTAAAAGATATAATTTGGAAGCGAATATATACTTGCAGTACGGTATTTTATATTTCACATTTTTCATTACTTTTCTCTTTTTTCTTTTATAGTTTTTCAAAAAAATGGTAATTTACAAAAAAGTGTTGATATCACATAAGTTAGTGAATAGTATAAAAAAATTCATTTCTGCTCCAGATAATAAATGTGATGAAAATAAATCCAGAATTATCCATGTAAAAAAATTTAGAATTCTTAACAACCGAAACATCACGACTCTTAGAAGAGCAGATTTATTGAGAGGGGTGACTGTAAAATGATATCTTATTTGCACTAATTGTCTGAACAGGAAATCAATTCAGTTAGGAGTGCATTGGGGATATAAATATATTTATCTTAAATTAACATATCAAAATTTTAGCACTTTTTATAAAACAAATTAAAACAAAACAAAAAACTCAAGACCTAATGTCTTTTTGAAATTCCTTTATTCCTAATAATCCTAAATGATTTTTTATTATTATTATCGTATCAACAAAAGAAAGACTATTAAAACTCTTGAATCCTTTAGTCAAACACTTTTATATACATCTGTGTATATAAGATTTTTTTATGGGCACAGTAAGATTTTATGTGTATATTTATTTTCTAAAGTTATAAGATGTAAACATTCTTTTCAATGAAAATGAGTGATTTCCATTTTGTACAATTTATAATCCAATATTTGAACCTTATACTACTACAATTATACCAAAAATTGTAACTGACATAGTTTAAATATTCATGTAAAAATTAAAATAGAATTTGCATTCAAACAATGATGAGGTGTCAAAATTTATGTGTTCCTTAATTCATTGTTTTCTGATAAAAGTTAAACATTTAAAAACTTGTAAATCTCAAAAATTTAGAAAATATTTTAAGAATATTTTATTATTACTAAAGATTCAAAATTATATCAACTGCGAAATTTTAGAGTGTGAAAGTGTTGGTAAAAAGAATATGTTTAACTTTGCTTTATTGTGTGTTAACTTTTATCCTTGTAAAACAAGAATGAATGTTTTAATCAACATGATTTAGATTTTTTCAGAGATTTTAGCCAATTTTTAAGAAATGATAGCATTAAATTTAGATTTGCTTATAGACCATAGACAATAAAAATATGATTAATAGCATTCGGCTAATTTCAGAACTTAAAATAAGAATGAGTAGTAAAAAAATAAGAAATTTTTTTAAAGTAATTTTTTTAAAAAAAAAAGTTTTTTTTTTTTTTTTTTTTTTTTGTAAATCGTTTTATTGTGGTAAGCTTTTTTTATTGTAAATTATCATATATAGCATACCACTTTCAATGTTGTCATAAAAAATATCTAGGTACTAAAGTACCATTGAATTTTGTGGATAGGATGCAAAAATGAGAGCAATTTATAAGATTTTATACCACTCTGTGTGTACCAATCAGAATTGTTTTTTCTCTTGATTATTACTACTTAGAAATATCAGCAACATTTTAAATTTTATTGTTAAAAAAAAAATCAGATGTTTCTACTTAATTTCTTAAAATATGCATATATCCATAAGAAAATAATATGCAATTTTAAATTTTTGCGATGACACTTCCTTTCTCAGCTCCATAATAATTAAATTTATATTATTTGAGGACTCAAACATTTCTTTGCATATTCTAAGGGGGGGAAAATTGAATTTGAAATTGACTTTTTTTTTTTTTTTTTTGCTGATTTTTTTGCTGAAATTATTCATTCCAGAGTATATTGAAGAAAAAACCTTAAAACTCATTTATTAAGTCATCAAATACTTTTTTTTTTTCTGCTAAACATAATTATTAAAGCTATATATTAACAAACTTAGTATAAAGTGTTTTAAATGTTGTATTGTTATTTATTTATTTTACTCTTCATTTTATGCTAGTAGATACAAAATACTATGTTTAATTAAATGTTTTGAAACTCTAAATCGTCTGTGTTTTTTACGTATGCTTTTAAATTTGATTTTTAAAAATTTTTATAATTTTGTTTCATTTTTAAAAGTGGCTGCGCTAACCTAGTGATTATTGTTACGAACTCGATGCCAGAATGTAGCGAGTTCCCACCGTGTAGAGAAGGCATATGTACATTAAATCTGTAGAGGCTCAATTTTTCCCCGTTGTTGTGGTGTGGTAGTCAGGAAAGGGGATTGCAGCTCATGTGTCGTCCTCGTCACTTGACCGAGGCTCAAAATTACGCAATCTTTCGCCAACATCCCTTTTGTTGCTTTATAGTGTGATGTTAATGTAATCCCCCCCCCCCCCGCTTTTCACTATCTTGACTTTGTATACATTTTAATGAGTTCTTTTTTTAAATCCTGTATACAAATGAGTAAATATTGCTAAAATCACAAAAGAAAAATTTGCTTGATGTATTCCTTTTATGGTTATACTTGAAAAATTTTATTATAAAAATTCAGAGTCACCATTATGAAAACTCTTATAAAAAAATATAGCATTTGTAAGAAATAAAATTAAGTATATCATTTTTTTTTAACTCCTTGGACGATCTGGAAGTCAAGTTAGATGTGCATAGACAAAAGTTTTTCCATTACTTATGTAAATATTTTTCTATGAATGATACATTTCATATGAAACATATAGTGTTTAGTGACGCTGATTGCTGTGCCGTTGGGCCTGAGTTCAAATTCCGGAGAAGGCATGGATACTTGTAAATGAAAAGTGCCTTTGTGGCATTGGGGTACTCTAAATAGCCGTCGAGCTACAAGTCTTCTCGTGAGGTTGGTGGAAGGGGAAGAGAGGTGGGAGGCCAGGGGTGTTCTTTCACAAAATTGGCGTGGAATCGAGCCAAATCACACTGTCACCTGTATGTGCTCAAAGCTGCGGAAAACGACAGGAGTAAATCTAGCCTCTTACCATGGATAAATTTTGTGAGCCTTGATTTGATGTTAATATCGGTTACTGTGCCGATCAGGTGGCATAAGTAACAACAACAGAATTTTTCACCAGAGAATAGATTTTTATACACGGGAATGTATTGCAGAGATGTCAAGATAATTGCAGTTTTCTAACGTATAAAAGAAAGAAAAGGAAAGCTACTTTTAATGCGGTAAAAAACTGAACTTTTAAAAATGAGTAGATTTCTTTAAATAAATTGATCAAACCAATATTTAATTCAACTTATATGTTTAAAACAAAAACGTTTCTGTTCTTCCCAACCTGTGATTTTATTCTTTAAAAATTTCTCAATATGACTGACTGCGTACAAAACATGAGAGAGAGAGAGAGAGAGAGAGAGAGAGAATTCGTTTGTAGTAATTTATTTAATAATTATTTATAATGATGACTTCTGTGCAATATGAAGAGCACTGATTCATAACACAGAAATGCATCATTCGGTCGAAGAGCTTTAGCTTACATAATATAATATTTACGCTATGAAAGCCATTCTCAAAATTTTCTTTGAATTATTGATTTCCAATTAACTAAAGATAATATTACCGTAAAAGCAGTGCCGTATTACTCATTAGGCGGAGTAGGCAATTGCCTACGGGCCCCGTGCTTTTTTGGGACCCACAAGAGCGTGTTCTGTTAGTTAGCGCTCCAAAGTCAGGCTACAGGGCCCCGAGAATTCGACTGTCTAGGGCCCTCCAGGTCATTTAATACGACACTGCGTAAAAGAGAGTCAAGGGAATGGGTCAGAACCACAAAAAAATATAAATTTTTATTTGGATAGTCGATTGACCTCACGAGCTCGCGTAATTCTGAATTGCAGTACCACAGTTAATGTAACTTTATATTTGACCGTATAAAAATTTAAGTAAACACATGTTGCGAAATTATAATAATTTGAAGGGGGGGGGGAAGGCGGTCTTTTTTAATCGTTATGTTTAATCAGCCCTTTTTATTGCTACTGGTTGATTTTTAATTATTAAGTTTAAGAAATATTAAATATAGTTTTTCATGTTACTTAGAGAACAGGAAAATATTCAATTATAATTAATCATATTTCATTTCTGCAAATTAATTTATTCTAGCATTATTTAACATCATAATATAAATAAATATTAAAATCTATTATACTATTTAAAAATAATGTAAACATTTAATATATTCCTAGTTTTCTAATACTTTAATTTCAAAACAATATTAACTTTTTGGAGATAAGGTTTAGGAATGGGTTATACTGGTTCCCCACCAGCAGTGATTTCTAGGCTCATTCCCCTCTTATTTTCGTTCAAAACTAAAGATAACGATTTTCCTGGTCTTTCACGTTCAGAAGGAGTCACAAGACCCCCTCTTTTGTCAAGAATAGGGGAGTGGATCAAATACTTGAAAACTACCCTACAAGTTTCTACTACTACAAATTTCTTTTTCTTTTATTTTTGCCGCCCTTCATGTCTAAACTATGACCGTTTGAGGGCCACATTGCAAAAAAAAAAAATTACTGGGCCACACATACAATATTTTTTCAACAAATTGAAAAAAAAATTAACCCTATGTGGTTTTATTATAGACATGTATAGGTCAGTGGCGCACACAAGGGAGGGGTCCAGACCCCCCCCCCCAAAGGCCTTGATTTTTTTCCGATTGATTATAATTCTAAGTATATAGTACGTAAAATTTAATTAAGTATTTGTTATTAATGATTAATTTTATTAATTAATGCTAATTATTTATTCAATAATTAGTTTTTTACTGTGTTTTGTTCTCGAAAATCGACAAAATCCAAAGGAGCATGCTACAAGAATGGTGAACTTTCGACCACCCCCCCTTGAAAAGTTTCTGTGTGCGCTACTGGTATAGGTACATATATTTATTTTAAACTTGTAAAAGTTTCGTTCCATTTTGTTTGGATTTTATAAAGATGGAAAAAAATTCAAATTAATGAGATGGATGAATTTGCTTTTGTTAAACAAGCAAATCGATGTCGGGGTCAATAGACAAGCTTGCAATTCTTAATACGTTTTTAAGATGTTCGTCAGTGATTTTTTGGCGAACTTTCGCGAACGTTCAATGACCCCTTTTTCTGTGAAGGGCTCCCTTGCCCAAAAGGATTAGGAAATCAAAATTCAATGCAATATACTGCATACAAATATTGTAATTCTTCAAAAAAATTCGCCGTCGAGTGGATACACACATAATTCGAAACGTAAATTCTCATGGCATACTAGGAGGTTTGTATTTCAAAATAATTGTCAACGAATCGATACTATATGAAAAATATTGCAAACATTTATTTTTTTTAATAAAAATGTGTAAATTTAAATATTTTAATAATTTGCGTTTGGGCCGCATTTTAAAGGCTTTGAGGCTGCACTTTAGACAAGCATGTCTTAAACTGAGGATCATAAGTTTATATTTCATTTTTTTAACTAATTATTTCATTATAAAAGATCCACAGTCAGTTGCGCACACAAGGGGGGGGGGGTTCTGGGGGCCTGGATCCCCCCAAAGCCCTTGATTTTTTTCCGATTGGTTATAATTCTAAGTATATAATACGTAAAATTTAATTAAATATTTGTTATTAATGATTAATTGATTAATTTTATTAATTAATGCTAATTATTTATTCAGTAATTAGTTTTTTAATGTGTTTTGTTCCTGAAAATCGACAAAATCAAAAATAGCAAGATACAAGAATGGTGAATTTTCAACCCCGGAATTCCCCCCCCCTTTGAAAAATTCCTGTGTGCGCTACTGTCCACAGTTATAATTAAATATCTTCAGCGCGTACGAACAAGAGACATAATGAGTTTTTTTTCAGTGATTAATTGTATAAAAATACTAGCCATTACCCGCCCGTTGAATTTGTTTCACTTGTTATGTAAAAGTTCTTTGAACATGACAAATGAAATATATATATTTATCTGTATATTTATAACAATTAAAGCGAAATGCTATAATTTTCCCACCAATTCGAAAAAGTTTACGAAGTTTGTATTCCTTTTTTTTATATATATATAATTTTGTGTTACTTAGAAAAAGTCAAAAAAAAAAATTTACTACCAAAGCTTATCGCGAGATTTAAGTACTCGTATTTACTTAGTTTGAAAATTTTAAAAATTAAAATCAATCGGATCAAGTTATTTAATTTGTTTGTTTATCTGCACAGATAAATCTCGCGACAAGCTTTTATATCATAAATTGTGTAACGACTTTATAAGTTTGCGACATAGCCATCCTGTGATGACTATGTCTAGTAGGATCCGCGTAAGCTAGAGGTGTGGGATTATCTAAATGATGAGACATTTTGGATTCTTAACACAACTTTTATTAAGAATAACTTAAATTACTTAATTCTAATTAACAACTTTCTTAAAGTGAGAGTTAACACCCAATTAAACCTTATATTCAAGTCAGATCGCGCAACTAGATCACTTATCTTAATTATAATAAATTAACTGACTAATCTAACTTCCTATACAAAATATTACCTTTTGTAGAGTCACCTTCCTTCATCGATTGAGGTAATACCTACTACTAAATTTTAGATGAGAAGATTCAGACTTTCTTATAATTTAATTGAGATGAACGTATCCTTCTTCCAGAGCTATAGGACGACTAACACTTGATCCGAATGATTCCACACTAAGTTATCTCTAGACTTGCCGCTCTTTCTCATCAAACTTTCTATCCTTTTAAAGTATATCTCATTTACATATTCGATCCGTTTCTCTTCTTGGTATTGGGTTGGAAAGGTTTTGCCATTAATCGTGGCCGTCAAAGAACTTAGGAGTTATGTTAGAAGAAGGACGCGAGAGACGTCACAAGTTGATAGCAGAAAAAGTTTTAAAAGAAAAGTTTATTTTATTCTTTTTAGAGCATTTAAATAAAAGCTTGTTTTTAAAAAAGTTTTTTTACTTTTAATTTATTTTTTACTTTTTAGTTATCGCTGGACAGAGGTTTCTCAGTCTGTTAATCTCATCAACGCATGATTGTTGCAAAGTCGTTTACCGGTTAATTTTGAATAGTCCAACTAAGGGGGAATCAACCTTTTTTCCGCTAAGCCACATAAATATGATAGATATTTCTCTAGGCCGCAACAAGAGGATAATGGGAAGAAGGAAAAACACTATTAGACCAAAACAACATTGGACAATGCAAAATTAATTAAAATATTAAAGAACTTTTTTTTTTTTTTTTTTGCTTTTACTATAATACTATATTAAAAACGAAAAACAGAATTTTTTTTTAAATCCGTAATTTTAAAACAAATTTTTTCAATTCTTTTGTGCAAAATTTGAAAAATACTATTCTACAAACGAAAAAATATTTTCGTGCGAGTATACAATCATGGACAAAAAAATTAACGCACCAAGATGGAGTAGTCAAAAGGAAACGAAATTTTACATTGTGACATCTCTCGCGTTCTTCTTCTAACATAACCTCTACGTTCTTTGACGGCCACGATTAATAGCAAAACTTTTCCAATCCAAATCCAAGAAGTGAAACGAAGCATAGATGCAAATAAGATAACCTTTAAAAGGATAAAAAGTTTAGTGAGCGAAGATGGCAATTTAGAGAAAGTTCAGTTCAGAGAAGATAGAAGTGTTGACTGACGACTTACCTAGAATCAAGACACAATCTAGCCATTCAACCAAGGTACATAACATTGTACTCCATCCTAGAGAAATATCCAAAGTGGATTGGACGTTGAGTATTCAACCAAGGTAGGAAGATTATATTCTGAACGCGAATATATTATTGAGATTGAGAGTAGGCGGATATAGTATAATTATATTGATAAGTGATCTAATTGCGCGATCCGAGTTGGTTGAGACTACATGTAGTGGTTTATTCTCACTTAATATAAGTTTGTTCGATATCTAAGTAATTTAAGTTAAATTCTTAATAAAAATCATATTAAGAATTATAGAATGTCTCATCGTTCCGAGAATCCCACACCTCTAACTTACGCGGAAACCCCACGACATAGCTATCGAACGATGGCTATGTCGCAATGGCGCCCGAAGCGTTCATATGACTCTGGGTTAGGTAATACAGGAGGGTTTGGTATTTTACCAGAAATGTGCTTTTCAGGGTCAGAGAATATTAAGGAATTCTTAGAGGCCATAGATAATCAAATACAATTACTTGAAATTCCGAGTAACTTGGCATGTGCTTATTTGAAAAGTCATCTCAGGGGAAGGGCTCAAGATTGGTACTCAATATTTGGATCGGTGCTAGTGCAAGATACAGCCACGGATTTCGCGCAGCTAAAGGCTGAATTAGCGAAAGCTTTTCCCGCAATCAAAAATAAGAAAGAGTTAGAGGCGAGGTTTTTTGCATCCCAACAGGGAAGAAATCAGGAACCAACAGATTTTGCTTACGATTTACTTAAACTGCATAAAGATTTGGAACTAGGGATGTCGCAGACAGAATTGTTTGATCACATTTTTGTTAGACTCGAACCACAAGTCCTGGACTATGTGGAAGTTCGGAATCCGCAGAACACGGTACAACTTTTAGAAATATTAGCTAAATTTGAAGAGAGGTATTCTTACAAATTAAAAAGGGGTTCGCAGAATAGTGATAATGTGGAAAGACGGAGTCAAAACACGCATAGGATGCCTTATTTTGATGCTAATCGCAGAAACTGGAGAAATTCTGAGGTTGGGCGTAGACCAAATAATGGCAGAAATGATTCTAGAGGTGCTTATGAGAACAGCCGTCAAAGTAATAGGTGGTTCGAGAGGAGGAAGATTTCAGAATGATGATCAGATATTCACTGAAAAGGGATACCAATTTCAAAATGATCGAAATGATAATTTTAATAGAGGGGACCGTAGAAATAGGGGTTCGAGTGAAAATTTCAGTCGAGGCGATAGGATGCAAAGGGGACGATTGAATGTTGTGAAAGTTAATGAAGTTCATAATCAAAAGGAATCGGCAGTGGATATACCAATTAAGCTTTCTCCGATATGTATATCACACGTGGAGCTTCCCCACGTTCCTATTTTATTAAATAACACATTTTTGAAAGCGCTATGGGATACCGGAGCAGATAAATCATTTTTATCGGAAGAAATATATAAAAAATATTTTTTTATAAACAAGTAAAAAAATCGCGAGCTCAGGGGATCACAGCACATTGAGCGAAATGCCAAAATATAGGAATTGTAGAATTGATTATTCAGATCCGAGAATTTGTTAAACCTTGGTCGTTTCATGTGTTGACGGATTTGGAATACCCATGTATTCTTGGTGTTGATTTTATAAGTGGATCAAGGATCGTTTTAGACTTTGATCGAAAATCGTTGAAGATCCCCGATTCGCAGATAACTAGGGTGGTTGAATCAGTTGAAGAGGAAAATGTTGAAATATATTTGTCTAAGACAAAATTGGAGGATAAACAAAAACAGGAATTACAAAATTTGTTTAGTAGTTTTAAGGGATTATTCTCAGACAAACCAGGTCTTACTCATGTTTTATACCATGAAATTGACACGGGAGATAATCCACCAGTAGTTTCCAGGCCGTACAGATACGACCGGCAAAAACAAGCGATAATTGATTTTCATATACAAAAAATGTTATGAGAAGAAACTATTGTTCCAATTCAATCCCCGTACGCGTCACCGGTTGTGTTATGCAAGAAAAATAATGGGTTACCACGGGATAATCCAGAAGCATATAGATTTGCGGTAGACTATAGGAAACTAAACTCGATCACAAAGTATCCGCGATACCCTTTACCGTTAATAGATGATTTAATAACGAACATCCCCTATACGACAATAATGTCATCTCTTGATCTAAGAAGTGAGTACTTTCAAATGGCAGTAAACCCCAGTGATATTGTTTAGATCGCATTCGTAGTAAAAAGTGGCACTTATGCTTTCCGGCGGATGCCATTCGGCTTATCAGGGGCAGCTCCCAATTTTTTAAAGGCAATTGAACTAATCCTAAAACCGGTGATAGGGAAGTTTGTGAGTGTGTATATGGACGACGTAATTATTACGTCTCCATCATTCACTCAACATGTTGTGCATTTAAGGAAAGTTTTTTCGTTGTTGCAAGATGCAGGATTGACATTAAATAAAGATAAATGTAAATTTGGGTGCGATGAATTGAGGTATTTAGGATTAATTATTAGTAAGAGAGGAATCAAAACGGATGAGACAAAGGTTCGAGCCATACTAGAGATGAAACCACCCCGTAACTCAAAGGAGGTGTCCAAGTTTTTGGGTATGTCCCAGTGGTACGCGAAATTTATTAAAAATTATGCTGATCTTTGTGAGCCCCTTTATAATCTTAAACGAAAATTAAA
>BMAV01021828.1:660942-673982 GCA_019973955.1 Trichonephila inaurata madagascariensis | reverse complement strand
CCACCCAGCTACGAAATTCCTTCCCAGCAATTAGGGAAATTCCTGGAATTTTCACAGCTTCTCTCGGCAAGGGATCTGTTGGAAAATAGGGAAAGAGATATGCTTCGTTACAAGGGAATCGCGGAGTAGTCAGGGCACTAACAATAATATTAACAGCACTGCGCGGCTCATTTGGGGTTGTGGCGGAATCAGATGCGGGATGGAAATGAAAGTTTATTGTAATTTAAAAATGATATATAATGCATAAAAATTGTGAAACTTACTGGTATTATGTAAATATAGATTTTGCAAAGTAACTTAAAGAAATTTCATTTCAGGGTGACAGACCCTGAAAGTATTGTTCCATAGCTGATATGTAGCCTCAACTTGGAGCAGTGGAGCCGGTCTCCAAGCTCATAAATGAATATTTGTCCTGATGCAGAGTTTGGGTCTGTGTACCCAGGAAGAAATACACGTAAAATATTTAAGTGTTTAGAACATTTAAGTAACGTTAAATATTTAGAGTTAAGTACATGTGTAAAAGTGAGAATATACCATGATTAAAAAGCAAAATTGTTAATGTTGGCCTAGTTAATGGAGTAAAATTTATTTTGTGTCTGTCACGAGTTTAAATTTAAATTTAAGTTAAATATTAAATTTAATTCTAAGATGAATAATGAAAATTACAGTTAAGTTAAATATTGGAAATTATAGAAGTTAAAATGAGGATTCAAGGTTAAAATTTAAATAAAACTTAGAAAGTGAGGAGATTCAGAAATAAAAATTTAGGCACGTAATTTCTTAAGGGTGCTGAGAACCCTTGAATAAATCACGTTTTTCTTCTTGGAGGGGGTTGTGACATCTCTCGCGTTCTTCTTCTAACATAACCTCTACGTTCTTTGACGGCCACGATTAATGGCAAATCTTTTCCAACCCAAATCCAAGAAGTGAAACGAGGGCTAGATGCAAATAAGATAACCTTTAAAAGGATAGAAGTTTTAGTGAGCGCGATGGCAATTTAGAGAAAGTTCAGTTCAGAGAAGATAGAAGTGTTGACTGACGGCTTACCTAGAATCAAGACACAATCTAGCCATTCAACCAAGGTACATACCATTGTACTCCATCCTAGAGAAATATCCAAAGTGGATTGGACGTTGAGTATTCAACCAAGGTAGGAAGATTATATTCTGAACGCGAATATATTATGGAGATTGAGAGTAGGCGGATATAGTATAATTATATTGATAAGTGATCTAATTGCGCGATCCGAGTTGGTTGAGACTACATGTAGTGGTTTATTCTCACTTAATATAAGTTTGTTCGATATCTAAGTAATTTAAGTTAAATTCTTAATAAAAATCATATTAAGTATTATAGAATGTCTCATCATTCCGAGAATCCCACACCTCTAACTTACGTGGAAACCCCACGACATAGCTATCGAACGATGGCTATGTCGCAACATACGTAATGACAACTTTGATATAAGTAAATGATTAGAAAATCAAAGAAAAAGGATCAATTATTTCAGAAAAAAGGCAAAAGAACGGAGGATTTAATACCCTGTCGAACCCCCTCTAGCGCGGATGCACGAGGCGATACGATCGAGCATTGAGGCATACAAGCTCTGTATGATGTCTTGAGACATTTCATTCCGTATTTGATGCCCAACTCGCCATCCCAAATTATCCCAGATATGCTTGATTGGAAACAAATCTGGGGATTGGACAGGCCAAGGAAGGGTAGTAACAGTGCGGAGACAGTCTTGTGACATCCTTGCCATGTGAGGCCGAGCATTGTTTTGTTGAAAAATGGCTCCTGGGAGCCGTTGCATGAATGGCAACACATGTGGTTGCAGGATGTCATGAACATACCGCTGGACTATCATGTTACCACGGATCAACGTTAAGGGTGACCCTGTATTGTAGGCAATGGCACCCCATACCATCACAGCAGCTGTGGGAGCGATGTGTAGCTGTAAAGCAAAGGCAGGATTGTGGCGTTCACCCCGGGGTCTCCACACACGAACACGATTGTCATCACTGCTGAGATTGAATCTGGATTTGTCGCTAAAACAGGCCTGGTTCTATTCCGCTGCAGTCCAGTTTCCTAGTGCCCGGCACCAGTCCAAACGGATGCTTCGATAGTTGGGTGTCAAGGGCAGCTCACATAATAGACGCAGCGATCCTAAATGTCCTTCAGCCAGGCACCTTCGTATGTTTCAAGAAGATACAGGGGCCCCTAGTGAAGGTGCAACCTGTGCCTGGATGACGGTCGATGAAACAGTTAGCTGTACGCGTACATTCTTAACGATGTGGTGATCTTCTCGACGACTGGTCTATCGAGGGCGTCCTGGGCCTGTTCTTCGTGTAAATGACATCTCTCGGATCTACTAGTCCCAACACCTCCTCACAACACAATCAGAGCGGACTATTTGACGAGCTACTCGCCTTGCTGACCCCCCAGCTTTCAACATGCCCATGGTTTCCCCCCCCCCCCTTTCAAACTGCGGCAGCTGCTCATATTGTCATCAGAAACGGTGTAATGACATGTTTACCTCTTCTTTTTCTTTGTAAACAATTCAGCACACTCAAACAAGCTTTTTGGTTATCTGTTTTACACTCCACCTGTCAAGCTGTTTAAGAATCGGTGAATGTTCACTTACTCAAGAGATCTGATAGCGAGAGGGGAAGGGGAATTTCCATGACAATATATGCATTTAAAAATGTTCGTGCAACGCCAGGGGGAAATAAAGCTGTCTGACAAAGAAAAGAAGCGAAAAAATTTCGAAACAGGGAATTTTAAGTTATACACTCGGTAAAAGTCCGAGAAACGCCGGGCTAAGCTGAGGAGGGGGTGGGGCGTGGAAGTCATTTTGAAAAAGAGTATTAGAAGTGCTAATTTTGTGATGGAAAATTTATAAAAGTAGAGAAAGCCCGTGCAATTAGTCTTTTTAACTAACTGCGATATCGAAATATAAATGGTCAAAACATGCATATTCATCCAAACTAAGCATGTATACCAAATTTTAGCTCAATCGGTTGAAGACATCAGCTTCAAAATTCAAAATTGAGTTGCAAAATTCCAACTGAACAAAATTTACATTGCAAGTTAAAAAAAAAATCTTGTAAAATATAACATACTTTGTACGTATACAGCGTGGAAGTATTGTAAAATATCTCGTTGAACAAATCAAACGAATTTCAAAAATATTTTACACGAAAATATAATAATTGTAGGCGCGGGGTATCGATCCCCGTACCTCTCTCATACTAAGCGAGCGCTCTACCATCTGAGCTACGTCCCGGTCCAAACCTTTATAATTGTAAACATGCCCGCCTTAACACCTGAACAAGATCGTTACAGTAACTAGGTCAATTAAAAGTGTTACGGGAGAAACTAGAATCGAGTAAATAGGTATCATAGAATGTTTCAAAATAAATAGAAATAGTTTGACAGATCTGCCTTTCTTAGTATTCCCTCTAGAACAGGAAAAATATAACATACTTTGTACATATGCAGAGTGGAAGCATTGTAAAACATCTCGTAAAAATCAAACGAATTTCAAAAATATTTTACACGAAAAAATAATAATTGGAGGCGCGGGGTATCAATCCCCGTACCTCTCGCATGCTAAGCGAGCGCTCTACCATCTGAGCTACGCCCCCGGTCCACACCTTTATTATTGTAAACATTCTCGCCTTAACACCTGAACAAGATCGTTACAGTAACTAGGTCGATATTTGAAAATAAATCGTCAAAACAGGCATTGTCATTCAAACTATAAAAGTGTATACAAAATTTCAGCTCAATCGGTTGAAGACATCAGCTTCAAAATTGAGTTGCAAGATTCCACCCGAACAAATTACTATAATTAATATCTTTTTAACTAATTGCGATATTGGAATATAAATGGTCAAAACATGCATTGTCATCCAAGCTTAACGTGTATACAAAATTTCAGCTCAATCGGTTGAAGACATCAGCTTCGAAATTGAGTTGCAAGATTCCACCCGAACATTTTACACTGCAAGTTAAATAAAAGCTTGTAATATATATATATATTATTTCAAGTCTTAAAAAATTCAAAATAATTCGAAATTAAGGGCGTAATTACTTTTTTTTTTTTTTATTTCAAACGAATGAAATGAAAAAGAAGGAATCGTCTATTTAAGCAGTCCAATTTCTTCGAAAAATAGTCTGCTAATGGTGGGGATCACAAGCGTTTGTTTTAATTTATAATAACTACACTCAAGACGAAAATAAAACATCTCCTGTGGCTCTCTATCTACCCAAACCTCTTATTACCCATGTCCCCTTTGGATAGCTGAAACAGGACATCGTAAGGGGGAAAGGAATGGCAGTTGTGACCTCACTTCGGGATGGGGAGAAAGTTACTATTTAAAGATGCGTAAACATATTAAATTTTATATATGCTTTAACATATACTCCCGCCTCAAAACCTTCAAGTTTCAACTTAAAGAAAACTGTCATTAAATATTCAGAGTACAAAATAAAAAAAATAAGATACATTAAATGAAATACCAAATTCACACCCAATAACAATAACATTTCAGAAAATATATCAATTTTTTTGTAACAAAAAATATATATAATTTTCAAATTTGATCCAAATGCCGCCCCGGGCAGGGGTCCGTTTTGTCCGGCCCTAGAGCCTCCCCTGGACTTGGGCCCACACGTAAGCATTCATTCAAGGAGGCAAATCCCGGTTTCTTGAACGAAGCGACGAAAACTGCGCGGACCTTTGTGGTATTACTTGAAGGCTTAGTGACGGGTCTGCGAGGTAGGTAATGGGCTTCCTTGGCAAGCTGATCTATTGGGACAGCTTCTATAATACCTTCTGACTCCCACTGTTTAAATACGTTATCGTAGGCTTCTAAGTAATTTTCGTTTATCAAACGCTTAGTTGCTGTACGAAGTCTGGATTCTGCTGCGTCGTATTTATCATATAGAGCAGGATGTCCAGCTAGCCATGGTAAAGCCACTTCATATCTTTGATCTTCACAGATCCTAATTGTTTCCTTAAAATGGGCCAAAGTTTCTTCTTCAAGAAGGCTTTCATTTTTCTTCTCTATGGGATCTGTAATACCCAAAACTTCTAAATCCCACATTTTAGGCACGTCCATATTTTGCAAGCTCAATGTGACTAGATTAACAACTTCCCTTTTCTTTCCCAGTCCTAAAATTGTCCAACCCAGCAAGGTCTCAACTGCAGATACTCCTGAAGATAATACCTCTATTTTGCCAGTCAAAATGCTTCCAAGTACATCAACTCCCAGAAGAACTCGTATAGGAACTCGTATCTCTTCCAACATCTGTAAGTTTTATTCCTCGGGAAGCAAGTTCAGAAAGCAATTTCCTATCATGTATTCTTGGCAGGCTTGAGCATATCTTTTGTTGCTCCAGAAGAGACAACGGCGTTGTATATTTGTGATTTAAACTTTCCACGTTTACCATGTATCTCTTACGCTCAGAAGCAGGAGAAATTCCTCCGCCAAACAGTCCTTGAGAAAATATTTTTCTTCCAGGTGGAGAAAGGAATAGTTCTGCAGCTAAATTCTTTTCAATATAGGACCGCTGGGATCCAGCGTCCAACAATGCTCGAACACAGACGTCCTTGTCTCTATTTCGTAGTCTGATCATAATAGTTTTGAGGTATATTTCATGTTCAGAGGGAAGATTTGTTAGTAATGTTTCTGTAGATTTCTGCTCATTATCGGTTGTTCTGTCTTTAGACGAAAAATTAATTTCCTTTTCCTTGCGTAAATCTGGGCAAAGTAATGGATAATGTCTCCGTTTGCAAATTAAGCATCTCACTCTAATATGACATCTTTTTGCTAAATGTCCAACCTTAAGGCAAACGAGACAGCATCTTTTTCTTATAACTTGTGATTTCCTGTCCTCATAACTCATATCAGATAACTTTTGACAGTCTTGGCTTAGATGAGGGTGATCACAGAAAATACAATTAAGTTTTGAGCCAGTTGTACTTGAAATTAACGTAGCCGCAGTGGGTTCATCTTTGTGGACCGATCTCTGACAATCTTTTCGTATAGCACCACTTCTATCTTTACTGAATCCTTCACGAGCTAAACGTATCATTTCTTCTGATTCGACTTCATGGCCTAAAAAGCACATCAGTTTTTCCAGGGATCTCTGACTTGTAGCATCATCAGTACTTTCTGAAATTCTTCTCCTTTCCCACCGCTCGCAGAACATTTTCTGGCAAACATGACTCCACCAATGGCTCAAGAAAGTCACCAAATTTTTCCTTTGTGCGCCCTAAGCTTTCTAATGCTCTTAATTTTGTTTCTAGCATATAGTAGAGGGTGGCTAAATCAGGGGTATTCTTTGCAGTCGTAGCATTTTTCAGAACCAGTGAAAGGAGATCTCGGACATATATTTGCACCAAGAGATCTTCCCGGCCAAATCTTAATTTCAGCTGTTCGACGGCATTTGGATAATTTTCAAATGTTATTGGCAAACTCGATATTAATCTAGCAGCTTTCGAATGAGGTTCCATAGACTGGTATAAATACTGGAATTTGTCTATAGTAGTCAGATCCTCCGAGTCATGAATTTTTGAAAATATACTCCAAAATGTCAAATATTCCTTAGGATCACCTGAAAACATCTTTAATTCAAATTTAGGTAATTTTAATTTTACCACATCACACGCGCTCGGAAGAACTTTCTAAAAGAGATCCAGAATCTTTATTTAATAGCGTTTCTATCTTTGGTTTAAGCTCAAAAAAATTATCTCTATAATCCTCTGCCCCCTCAAAATCAGCTTCGTATTCGGCAGCAGTAGCAGTATTTTCTAAAAGTAAATCAGAAATTTTGTTCTGAACCTCATCTAAACGTAAAAATTTATCTTGTAACTGAGAGTTCAATGCAGGCAGATTATCGCCATCCTTGGCGTCTTCTCTCGTCGCCAAATATTCTTTCAACTTATTCGCCGTAGCCGTAAACGAAGTTCTTAACGACTTTCGTTTTATTTTCAAAGCATCCATATTTATACGCAAACTTAAAGCAGTTACTTGAAATGATTCGTAATAAATTCTTAATGTCTGTTTATAAAGAAGAAAATACAATGAGTATGCTTTTTTAAACTTAAATCACTCTCGTAAACATCATAAATAGAATATCGTAACTCAAAAGCAGTAATTTAAATTATTCGTGCCTGTACATTTTATAGTTCTGAATTCTTCGAAAGCAGAATTCTGTCCTGTCACGGACGCCAATTTATTATAACTGAAGACGATCTTTTATCTATATACTATATATTTTATATTTACATTTTGTACGGGGAACTATATAAAAAAAAACGTAAACATGAATCAAATTCTGCTTTAATTCTAATTCTTCCTCCGTGGCCAATTCCGCTAGCTCAATAACAAGTTACATAAATAGAAAAGACAACAGGAAGTGCGAAATATAACATGAGTGGCAACAACATTAATAAAGAAGAGTTCCAACTTGAGCGTGCACATCAACAAGCTTTCGTAGCTGCTACAGACCCAGGCTGTAAAAAAGAATTCATTGGGTTCAGCTCGCTGGGTTCATTAAAATATATTATTGAGACCAAACTTGAAGATGGCTTACCAAACATTATCACAATGTTGAGAATTTTTTAATATCAGCCATCAGAAATGCCAATTGCGAGAGAAGCTTCTCTAAGCTAAAATTAATCAAAAATTGTCTCAGATCGACTATGTCCATGTTACGGCTAACAAATTTAGCTATTCTGGCAATTGAACATGACATACATATTGATATTGACAATTGTATAAAAGGTTTTGCTATGAAAAAATCATGCATATTGCTATTGACAATTGTATAAAAGATTTTGCTATGAAAAAAAAAAAAAAACATGAAATGTGCATTTTTAATAAATAAATAATTTAAAACTGTTTTTTTTTAAACTTTTATTAATAAAATAGAGGAGCCGCAAATTTCCGGTTGGCCCCAGGCGGCGAAAGCCCACGCTACGCCACTGCTTTCTGGATTCAACAATTTTTTTTTCAATAATTTATCAAAAACAGTTTTTTACAGTAATAAGATGTTTATCGAGCATCCATGACAAAATTTTATCAACATTTAAGCTAAATTGTCTCCAGAGTAATAGCATTTGAATCACTTTCATTGAAATCAAGTGAGGAAAAAATTGATTTATTGTGTTGATCTATTAATGATAATTTTATACTAAACTTCATACGTAAATAAAAATATATTCGTATTCAAGCCTTTGTAGTAGAAATAAATTAATTACTTTATTTATTTTAGATTTCATTAAAAAAGGTTATGTCCCTAAAATTTCTTAAAATGAAGAAAAGTTATAAAAGAGCCGTCGGATATTATGGGTTCGTAAGCATGTAACATACCACTAGACAAAAGGGATCACTCCTGTCCGGAGGCTGTTACTGACTTATTTGGATACTGCAACAAGAGCTATTCATATTATACATCCCATGCTTCCTTTAAAGCTGAATTCACACCAAGGTGTACAAACGTCGAGTGTCAAGCGTCTAGCCAATCACAAACTTCATTTCGCCCGAGATGAAGTCTCTGATTGGCTAGACGCTTGACACTCGACGTTTGTACGCCTTGGTGTGAATTAAGCTTTAAGCTGAATTCACTAGACTGCAAAAAATATATTACAATGTATTAAATAATAAGATAAAATTTGTGCAGGCATAGAGGTATTTTGTTTTTTTATAAAATGATATAAAAAAAAAAAACAAGAGCCGTAATTAAAAGATCTGATTGCATGGAAGGAAAAAGACATACAAGGCTCATAAAAAAAGTTTTCAGCAAAAATAGTAAGTTATTTTTTTAAAAAAAACAAAAAAGCAAGATATTTTGCTTTTATTTGTATTAGCTCAATTACTCTTTCTAATAAATTCAGAAACCTCTCAACCTTACTCAAAAGCTATTTTTCACGAGTGAAACGACTCAAGTTAAATACTATTTATATTCAATCAATTTTTCAAAAAAATTTCTCTTTCACAATATTACTTATCTTTCGGTAAACCATCCTTAAAACCTCATGTAAGTTCTATTTCTTAATTAATATGGTCTTTACAGACGAATTAATTTTATTTAACTTTTATTTATATTTTTTATTAATATTTCACGATTTTTCAATCAATTATGTTTAAAGAATTAATATCGATCTCGAATAATGAGATCAAAACTAAAAATGTTTTTAATGATGTAAAGAAATTTATTATAACTGTAAATCTTTGAAATTTTTGTTACCCTATTCTATTGGCTGGGGCAATATTTCACTTTCAAGAGTTCAAATTCTCTCTCCATGACCAAGCAATAAGGTAGATTGATATCCATAAGAGCCCAGTGGCTTAGAGGTAGTGCGCCCGCCTCATAAGCTTCAAGTAGCTGGAGAAAGATAGATTTTCTGGATTCGTAGTCACACATATCATATGATTATGTAGCACGTAAAAGATCAATTTGGTTTCTGTACTCTCGACAAAATTAAATCAGGGAAATATTTAGCGTCCAACTAGAGCTTGAATTAAATTAGTTCAAGTGTCAAAATTTGTTAGCGAGAGCCGCCACACTAGATGGTATCACCGTGAAACGACTCTCACATTTGGGAGGCTTAGTTGCCAATGTGCATCCCATTAGAGGGAGGACATACCAGTGAAGTTTTTTTCCAATTTATGAAGCAAAAATCTACTAAAAATTTTTATAAAATCTTCAATGTTAATAAGATCATAAATTGATTTACAATGTTTTTATTTACAGATTCCCTCTATATGTAGAAATTCATTCAATAATTGAAAAAATCTCCAATGGCAAAGTAAGATTGATTATACTATCACAAAGTAGTGGATTTATTGATATACTTCTAGATTTTCAGTGTTTCTTTCAAAGTTCTGCTAAGGTGGAGGGCAAAAAAAAAAAAAAAATTACATTGAAAGAGGTTTAATTCGACACAACTTAAAGAAATTAAGAGCTCAGGGTTTAGAAATTGTTTGACATTCAGTATGTTCCAAAGAATTTTCAGTAACTATTCAGTGTGTGCAGCGGATTAAAAAGAAAGAATAAATTTATTACGTTTCATTTACTTATAGGCTTAATTAGCAAAGCTACTGCTTATACAACATTTAGATATTAACAAAACTCTAAAGCGTACTATTTTTAGTCGTACTTTCAAAACTAAGCAATTCATGAACGAATTTAAAGTTTGGCATAACCATATAAAGCTTGCTTTAAATTTGATTTTTATGTAGATCTAGCCGTTGCTCGCCTCTGAAGTTATATGAATATGTACTGTTTATATATGTATATAAATTACTGATATCTCAGCATTAAGAATTCGGTTGTATTGAAAAATATTCTTATAATTCTTGATTTAAAAAGGACAGAACTTCCAAACAGTAACTTTTAAAATTGATATGAAATTGCACTCACGGACATAAAAATTAGCGCACCAAGAAGGAGTCGTCAAAATGAAACGAAGTTTTACATACGTAATGACTACTTTGATATAAGTAAATGATTAGAAATTCAAAGAAAAAGGATCATTTATTTTAGAGAAAAAAGTAAAAGAACGAATGATTTAATACCCTGTTGAGCTCCCTCAAGTGCGAATGCAAGATGCCATACGATCGGGCATAGAGGCATACAAGTTCTTTAAGATGTCTTGAGACATTTCGTTCCATATTTGGTGTAACCTTGCCTTTAAACTCGTTGGATCAAACTCGTGGGATGTCCAACTTGCCATCCAAAATGATCCCAGATATAATCAATTGGAGACAAATCTGGGGATCGGGCAGGCCAAGGAAGGGTAGTAACAGTGCGGAGACAGTCTTGTGACACCCTTGCCTTGTGAGGCTGAGCATTGTCTTGTTGAAAAATGGCTCCTGGGAGCCGTGGCATGAGTGGCAACACATGTGGTTGTAAGATGTCATGGACATACCGCTGGGCTGTCATAGTGCTACGGATCAATACTAGGGGTGCCCGTGTATTGCAGGCAATGGCACCCCATACCATCACATCAGCTGTGGGAGCGGTGTGTCGCTGTAAAGCAAAGGCAGGATTGAGGCGTTCACCACGGGGTCTCCACATACGAACACGATTGTCATCGCTTCTGAGATTGAATCTGGATTCGTCGCTAAAGACGACCTAGTTCCATTCCGCTGCAGTCCAGTTTCTTCTTGTGCAGTACCACTCCAAACGGAGGTGTCGATGGGTGGGCGTCAAGGGCAGCACACGTAATGGGCTCCACGATCCCAAATGTTCCTCAGCCAGGTGTCTTCGTATTGTTCGAGAAGATACAGGGGCCCCTAATGAAGGTGCTACCTGTGCCTGGATGACGGCCGATGAACCATTTGGTTGTACGCGTGCATTTCTTACGATGTGGCGGTCTTCTCGACGACTGGTCTGTCGAGGGCATCCTGAACCTGGTTTTCATGTAAATGACATCTCTCGGATCTACTGGTCCCAACACCTCCTCACAACACAATCAGAGTAGCCTAATGGACGAGCTACTCGCCTAGAGAACCATCCAGCTTCCATCATGCCGATGATTCTCCCCCTCTCAAACTGCGACATCTGCTCATATTGTCTTTGAAAACGGCGTAATGCCATGTCTACATGAGCTCTTACTTTGTAAATGATTCAGGACACTCAAACAAGCTTTGGTTACCTGTTTTATACTCCACGGAGAACGACGTTAAACGCCCTCTACCGCGGCTATACGTAATGCGCAATCACTCTGCATTTCTAATCATTTGCATATCTCCCCAACATGTACCTTCATGCCAAGTTTCGTTACAATCCCGCAATTATTTCTTGTTGCGCTAATTTTTTTGTCCATGAGTATATATTTTACTCTCTCGTAACCCCCCTCCCAGGAGAATTTCCACAAAATTCCTTTTTAGTGGATCTCATCTCAATAACATAAACATGCCTGCAAAATTTCATGTCTAAATCTAATAGATCCAAAACGGAATTTATTTTTTTTTTTCAAAGCTACAGTATCCACCTTAGAGAGACGATTTTTATACGACCCGTTGAACAACCCAATTCAATTCCAAAACAGAGACATACACACCAAATGTCATTACTGTAGGTGTAGTAGTTCGAAAATGGGAATTTTTTTTTCATTTCGCCACAAAATGTTCTCTCTCCCCCATAGAAGTCAGTTTCCGTACAATCCTGTGTCTTAGAGAATGTCCATTCAACAAAAGGAGCATACATACTAAATTTCATTAAGGTAAGTAATAGTTCGATAACGAAATTTTTTTTTTATAAATAAGTCCAAGCAACTCCCCGCCCCCCCCCCATCCCAATAGAAGTCAATTTCCGTAAAATCCGTTCTTTTTGGATTTGTGTTAAAAAAACATGTCAACAAAATTTTAAGTCTGTACGTCTAGAAGTTCAAAAACGATAATATTTATCTTTAACGCTCCTTAATCCACAACAACCTTTCAGGTGGATTCTCAAAACACTTTTTGAGCGGGTCTCTATAAAGGAACGGGCTTACCAAATTTCTAGCATGTAGATCTAATAGTTCAAAAATGGGAATAATTTGTATATAACACTCCTTAAGCCCCTTAGAATTCCTTTTTTGCAAAACTTTTTTGTAGTGGACCTCTAATTCTTGAAAGGAACGCACCCACCAAATTTCATGTTTGTAGGTCTAATAGTTCAAAAATGGGCATATTTATCTCTAACACCCCCTTAAGCCCCTTGTAATGACTTCTCTCAGATCTGGGCTAACTATTTATTTTAACATGAAAATTATCAAAATAATAAATACAAGGGTACATTCTAATTACAGTTCAATATCACTTTTGAGTCTCTTTGGCACTCTCTTCCGTTCCTGGATTTACCAGCCAGGAGACCGCTGTACTTCGCGGGCTCGTTCCTAATCAGTTCGAGTCTCTTCCGTATTCTCTCCGGTTTTCTCGATCTTTCCAGCTAGGAGACCGCTGTACTTCGCGGGCTCACTATCGCTCTTCCTATCGCTCAAGGGACGTCCGAACCGCTCCCTTCCAAGATCCAGTCTC
>BMAV01021828.1:553764-639000 GCA_019973955.1 Trichonephila inaurata madagascariensis | reverse complement strand
AAAAAAAAAAAAAAAAAAAATCCAAGACTTTTGCAAAGTTTTACAAAAAAAGATGTAGATAAAATCAGTTAAAAACAGAATTTGATTTTGAATACAAATAACACACGATACATACCAAATAGTTATGAGTTATTTCTACACACACACACATGTATTAACTGTTTTAATACTTTTATTTTAAGTTGCAGCTACTATAGCAAATCCTGAGAGCTGTTTCAGCATATTAAAATTAATAAAAAGTTACATTCAATCATGCATGTGTACAGAAAGCTTAAATGCACTTGCAATATAAAGCATCGGAAAAAAAAAGTGCAAAAAAGTTAATTTTTCTGAAAATAACACGCAATAAATAAGCATGGGTATGCGACACTTGGATCACAAATTAAAATTAATGCGAGTATGAACTATATTAAAAAACGTACATTACAATTTTTAATAACACATTCAATATTTTTTTTTCTTCATATAAAGTGCCTATAACATGTAGATCTAATTTTTTAAAATTGTACAATATTAAGAGAGAGGGAATGTATCATTAGAAAAGGTGCAATAATTATCAGAAATGCTATTTAATTATCCTCAGTTTTAAATATATTTTTCTTCTTATTGAATTACACGTGATTTATCTATAAATAGATGGTTTCGAAATACTCGTAAAAAAGTTTACTTGTTTAAACCATTGTTTATCTCATATTAGAGAGTTAATATGAAAGTTTTTGATTAATAAATAGTTATGCATTGATGAAAACGAATTTTATTTTTACAGCACAATAAATTGCAAATTAGATTCAAAAAATACAATTCATATATATAAATAAATAGTCGCATAAAATATCTATTCACAATTAAATTAAAAATGTATTTGATGTAGACAAAACAAATATTTTTAAACAATTTAAATGATGAATAATACTATTTAAAAATATGTGAATTTAAAACAAAAAATCACAAGATGGTTGCATTGGACATTCCACAAACTTTTCAGGTTATAAAAGTAACTCAATGTATTTCAGCCGCAGCATTGAAAAGAAAGAATTTTCAAAACAAGAAAAAATGTACAACTAGACCTAACAAATAATTTCCAGTAATTGAGTTGTTTTTGTTTTTTAAATTGGCATAAGTCACTTTGTTTTTAAAGCTAAAAAGTACCCTTTTTTAAAAAAAATCCATATGCAGCACAGTATGTCATTTCTGAACGTAAAAAAAAAGAATTAACTATACGAGTTTAAGAGCAAAATAGTCGTAAACAAATGGCGCCGTACGCACGTGCGCAAGAGCTCACAGGAATCATGTGATCGTGACGTCACATGAATTTAGTCCATTTGTGTTGGGCATGAAAGTAAACTCGGACAAAAATCATGCAATTCTTATCAATCCAGTGATGTGTTATAGTAATTTAGACCTCATTCAAGAAGAACTGGAGTACATATGATGAAATGAATGAGAATTTTACGGCAGTGTGTTGTGATACAATCCTATATAACTCCAATGTTATTTATTCGTCGTTGGGCTTTCTTCTGCACATATTTTTGGGTTTCATGATTTTTCCACTTGAAATTTTCCCTTAAAACAGCAAACTCGCGAATATTATCTGCCCTCCCAATATCGTCTTTCAACGGAATCATCATCGTAGAAGTTTGCCATCAGAGCAAATAAATATATTTTGACTCAACCGAAAATCTTATACTTTTAATCTTGAAGTTATTACCAATTACAGATATCTTCGGTGGGGTGAAGAGGTGTCAATTGAAAAAAATGTTATGATGCATTTTTTTTACTTTAGAAGTTAAAGTTCTAAAATGTGTTTGAAATTGAATTTTGCAATTTTTCTCCTGTCAGGTGAAGGTGCCCAATGACAAAGATATTAACAGTTATTGAAACCCTTTAACTCAAATTATACGTATGTGTTAACTAATAATAAACAATGCGGCTTTCTTTTTTTCCCCATCCGTTTTCTCATTATTAAATTGACTAGCTATGTTATTTTTTTTTATATACTGACGACCTTTGGTGATTTTCAACCAACCTTGGACGAATACAGACAGTAGGCTCAAAATGAAGCACGCAGTTTATATACTATTTACTATAATCCATAATATTTTGGTCAATAAGTAGCTGACATAGACCTAATACATAAATATCCTTAAATTGGGTATTTACCTATTATTACTCCCTGTTGAAATAGTTTGTACGGGTATAAAAAAAAATCCAAAGTGTTTTTCGTTCCTATAGATGCGTTACAATTCAAATAAAGTACTTCGTGGGAAAAAATAAAATATCCGTCCACCCCCTTTTTACATTTCATTTAACAGATTATTTTAAAGTAACAACAAACTAGTGATGATAGAAAAATTTATAATCATTCCTTTTTCCTAAGTAAATTACGTTTTATAGATAAACTAGCTAGCGTTTCACGGGCTTTCGGGAGTTTATACCTTGTGATATGGTCGTTCTATGGCGACCCTATCTTTGATTGTCAGCGTGAATTAGAGGGGTGGGATTCTCGAAATGAATCGACATTTTAAAATTCTTAATATGACTTTATTAAGAATATAACTTAAATTTCTAATAAATTAGATAAACTTATAATAAGTGAGAATAAACCAAACACACAGCCGTAGTTAAACCTGATCGCGTAACTTGGATCACTTATCTAAATAATTATATTATCCGCCTACTTTCAATTCTGCTAATATTACAAGTCCTAATATCAAATAATCAGTCCTACCTTGATTCGAGCTAAGGTTCAATCACTGTTGAGAGACTTTTAGGCACGCGTGTAATAGTATGCACCTTGTAGTAATGGCTAGAAATCTTGGTAATATTTGATAGGCCGTCAATCCACACTTCTATCTCTTCTAAACATAACTCTCTCTAAATTGCCATCCTGCTTACTAAAACTTCTGTTCTTTTAAAAGCTATCTTATTTGCATTTTACAATTGCATTTCACTTCTTGGATTTGGGTTGGAAAAGATTTGCCATTAATCTTGGCCGTCAAAGAACCCAGAGGTTATGTTAGAGAAAAGACGCGTGAGCCCGTCACAACCCATTGAAATTTCCCTATCCCCTCTCGATGTACTTCTGATTGTATGTGCATAATGTGTGGGATATCTATATTTATGTTATAAAAATTCGCTTTTTGAAGTGATAACTTCTAAAGGCGCGTTTTGATGGAGAGTGAAATGAAAGTCACTCTCGGGATTGTAACACTCATTCAGCATTTTTCGTCTTGTAAGAAATCGTGTTAGTGCAAGGTCGTCCGTGACATACACACACCTAAAAAAGGAGGGACGTTTTCCCCCTCCCCCACCACTCCGAAACGACATGAAACGCGGTAGTTTGTCCCTCCACCAATACGCTGTAAAAGTAAAGTTCCTAGCTTCGATCTAAGTGGGGCTTCCCCGCCTCCCACCACCTTGTTCTACGAAAATGAATGCGGGATTCTTTCTAATCCTAGTTGAAGCATGAAAATGAAACATGCAATATTTTTAAAAAGTAGGACAGAGAGAGAGAAATACTACACTAAAATTAAACAAAATGTAGAAAAAGGACAAATTTTTATAGAACTAAGTAAATAGTATAATTATCATTTGCAATATTCCACTGAATTTATAAATAAAAATCTATTTTTGAAAGCGAACCAGAATAGCAATGAACAAATAGTTCTATTAATCACTTTACTAAAATATATTTTGAGTCTAAAAAGAAAATTAAAACAATTAAAAATTTAAAGTAATAAAATTAAGTATACAGGTATTAAGAAAAAGTTACATTAAATATTTTAAATACAAGAAAACAAAATATAATTAAGAAGACTTACCTTGCAACAGCACTGGATATATTTGTACAAAACTGCCATACAATGACAAAAGAGCTAGTATAAGCTAGATTATGTGATATAAATCTTCTGATTACATCCCTTTTTAAAGGTTTTGTCCTAGATTCTTCTCTTCCCAATCAACTACCTGTCTTACTATCCCTTTGCTTAAATTAATTCATGGATAGAATTGAATATTGTTAAATTACAACCAAAATTCATGAAGCCGGATCGGGTCTTCTGAACAAATTACCTATGATTTTAAGTGGGAATTTTAAAGTAGATTTTTCAAAAGACAAATCAAAATCTTTATTTGATTTTTTAAAATCAAAATTCTTAATTATGTCAAATGATCCAAATGAAAGCAAGAGGAAGTACGGAACAATGCTTGACGGAGTTTTAATATTTAAATAAAATTTTGAATCTAAAGCATTTATAACTTATTTCAGCTACCATAAACCTATTGTTTCCTTCTTAGAACACAATTAATTCACAAATATGATTCTATATTTCGCACAAAAAATATTACTTTATGAGTACAAACATATGAATAAATAATTTTATAGGACAATTCTAATAACCCCATGTTTTTTATTCACCTAACTAATCCCTGAAATAACATTACAAAATTTGAAGTTATCACTTGTATCGTGTGGTCATATATATATATATAAGTACACACTTTTTTTTTAAAAAAAATTCTTCCACTTTTCCTTGTCAGACAGTTTTTTTTTTTCTGCGCTTAGTCCACCGTTGTACGGGTTTTTTCGAGTGTCCCATATTTTTCCCAGGAATAAAATATTCTTTCAAATTTCCATTTTCGATTAATGACTTACAAAAAACAACACTACTTTACTGAATTTTTTTTTTAATTTAAAGCGATTTTCTGGTATAATATATTCCAAAAAATTAAGTATATTCATTATTTTAACAATGATTACTGTCTTAGAACGTAAAATAATAAAATGGGTTTAGAATTTTCTTTTACCAATTGATCTAGTTCCGTCCACAAGAAAACGGGCAATTTACAATGGGTCTTTTCTAAATAGAAAAAAAAACTCATATCAGTCATGCAGTTAAAAAGGAAAAACAAATGAAGCTCTTTTACCTCCGATTTAAAAAAAAGAGAGAGAGAAAGAAATAAAAAAAAAAATAAAAAGGGAAAGCAAAATTATTTCTTTTTGTGTCCTGATGTTTTGGTTATATTCCCCCCCCCCCTCCTAATTATATCGAGAGGCGGAATCGGTTTTCGCATATCTATTTGATTGGTCGACGCACCCCAGGGCACGCCTTCCTGTTCTAAAGGCGGAGCTTCTTCAGAGCGTAGCCTCAAAAGCATCCTAAAACTTATTTCCTCTATAATACGAGATCGGAAACGAAAGTAGTTTCATTGCTCCGAATGCGAATAACAAGGAAATGTATCATCACGAACCATTCCAGTCCATAATGTCGTGGTAAGCTCTTTTTTCTTCTTTTTTTTTTTAAATGTACATTATTATTTTCTGCAATCGAAAGTGTTATGAAGTACCTTATTTATTTATTACTAATAGCAATTATTTGCACATTCCTTTTATTACACTTGATGTATATGTGTGTGTGGGGGGGGGATTGTCTGTTTATTTGAATGCTGTAAATTTGGAATTCTCTAGATTAAATTCTAAGTAAAAGTGTTTTTTACATTGTTTTTGTTTAATTAGTAAAATGACTTGGACTTTTTAGGAAATGGCAGATAAAGATCGGTATAGACACCTAAAACAAAAAAGTTTGTTTTCTCATACGAAATTTCGCTTTTTAACGAAACTGTCCTTTAACAAGAAAAAAAAGGCTTATTATTCATAAGCGTTAATTTAAAAAGATATTAAACGGGCAATTTATTATCCTGTTAATAGAATTTGAAGCTTCCAAATCAAAGCAGAATTGAGAAAATAAAAAAGCTCGCGTTTTTCCTTTTTTTAATCAAAAAGGTAGCGAACTGGAAGCAAATTCGTTTTGGACACAGTATGTCCCAAGAGGATTTGCTGCCCTCACTCAGAATTAGTAATTTGTCTCGTTTATATAATAAATAAACAATATAAAACAAGTTTAACAAGCGTGAATTTTGAAATTACATGAGTGAATTTTCAAATTTTGGATAAATTGGAAATTTGTCTGAAACAGTCCTCGTATGTAGCAATAATATAGTTCTTTAAAAATTCTATTGGGGGGGGGGGGCGGTTATTTGACGCAGTAAAATTTGAATTTTGGGTTGTTTTTTTTAAAAAAATAATATACATTCAATAAAACCATCATTTCCGTTTAATGTGATATGTACTTTTTAAATTAGCCATGTGTGTAAATTAAACCCGTCGAGGTACGAAAAATTGAGAGAAAATGTGGCTTTCGTTTTTTGGTTTAAACTATTGATTATTTTAAATTAATAGTATTCATACTTCATTACTAAATTATTCGTGAATATAATAATATATTATCTAATTAAACTAAGTATAGAGTACCCTAGTCTTAAATAAATTGTCCCCAGAGATGAGAAATATTTAAAATGTTTCACGGAATTTTTTTTTTCTTTTTTCTTTCGGTAACGCGCGCGCATGTGTGTGGGGATTTTTACAATGTTTAGTTATGAATAAGTATAAAATTTCTTATTTAAAATATGAATATTCTCAAAGGCAAGGTAAAATAAACTTTTTTTTTTTTTATTAATAAAGATATTTGGTGCGCGTAATAATTTATTTTTTTAAATACTTTTTTACTATATTTGCAACCTTAAAATAATTTGTTTTTCTCTCCAAGTTTTTATTTAATTTTTGAATTTATTTTAACGTTATAATCAAATTGTAATTTTAAAAAAAAACGTAGAGCGTGTTCATATTTTTATTTCAAAACCAGAGACATTAACCGAGGGCTTTTGTTATTATTTCGCCTTCTTTCCAAAAACAATATTAAATTGCTATTTTTTTGTAACCACAAGAAATTTTTACGAAAAATAATATTTAATATTAATTTTTTTTAAATTTTTTTTTCAAAAGGTTAATAAACTATCTCACAAAAAGCGAGTATTTTTTACTTAATTTATACGAAACAATAACTATTCATTTTATTCAAATACCATTGGGGAAATATTTTAAGACATACTTTTTATACAAAAATTATCTCTTAATATATAATTTTTTTGATAAAAAGATTCAAAATGGTTTATATCTGGAGTTGAGCCAGACTGGATGGATGAAAATGGATATTTAGATTTGGCTCTAGTTGAAAGAAAAACATATCAAAAGAATCAAAGAGTGATTAATTTCCGAAACTTGCATTCGATTCTTGTATCTTAAATGAAAGCCAAGAGATTCAATAGTTAAATTAAAAAGTCGTCGAAGAGGGAAAAATAACTCTAAATTATTTCAAATGATTAAAATATATTTTTTACCGTTAGAAGACATGATTCTCTCTCAGTTTTTTTTTTAATTATTGTAGAAAAATAAATTCTTAAAAGTGAATTGAGACCAAGAAAGTCGTGAGCCATTTTTTCCTCGCTGGAGATATTTTTCTGATACTTTTTTAGTTGTTTTTTCCATTCTATCGAGCAGAAATTTGGATACTCTCCTTATAATAACAATTTTTTCATCCATTGTCATTTTATGAAAGGGAATTGGACAAATTCTCTTCGTTCCTTTAACGAAATTAGAGGTCAGTGTGATTTATAGAAAATGTCCCTGCAGCTTTGGATTCCCCACTTTCTGGCTGAAATGGGGGAAATTCCCGAGGATGACGTGGTAACTGTCATTACAGGCTTTCTATTGAATTCAAAGCATTGTTTTAGTTCTTGTAAAATCTAGGTACGATTTTTAATGAGCGATAATTAAGTAACGATGTCGAAGTGTTTCGATTCTTCAAAAAGTTTTTCTAAACAAAAAAATATAAAAATTCTTATGCTATACGGATACTTTTGATGTCACCAAACCTGAAACCCATTTTCAGATTGAAAAAATATCACAAGGAAGATAAGTTCGAGCAGTCTTTACTCAATAATATAGAAGACGAAAGCGTAAGGGCCGCCCCCCCGAGAAAGAAAGAATCAGATTGGTTTAAATACTGTGAGGAACACAGAATGAAGGGTATGTAAAGATGCAAGGACACGAGGTCGCACATTTCTCTGGGCTTGCTAACTCATTTTGCAAAATCAAAAGGATTTCACATTTTCTTGTTTTATCCCGAAAATAATACATTTGAATATTATGCCTCAATTAGAGCGCATTTCAAGTCGACCATTTTCGTTCAGCAGCTCTCCGTACAGCATGCATCGCGTGTGTGTTACCAACTGAATTTTAGTTTGTTTTTCTGTTTATTTTATTTTTTCCTAGATTAAAAATTATATAAATCCAACTCTTTTTACATGGTAGATATGTCGCACGAAAATGGTGAAATTAGGGCTTTCATCAAATCCCTAAGGGAGATGATCCATTCATGCAAGATGTTTAAATAACGTCTTTTTGAGGTCATTTTCCTGATGTAAGTAAGTGATTTGATCAAATCTCCGAACTGCTTTAGTGAAATGATGAAATGAACAATGATGATTTAATGCTTGCTCTATGTCACGACCACGAGCAATAAAATGTTTTCCCATACATGTTGCAAATTTCAAATCCTCGCGAATTAAATCAACTGTCAGTAGCTGAACTTCACCTTCGCCACTATCTACTTCTTTATTACCATCAACTGTCGTAAGCTCGTTCAAATCGTCCTCATCCAAAGGACACAAATCCTCAATTTTTTTTTTTTTTTTTTTTTAAATTCGTGCAAGAACGAAAAATTCGGGTGAGGAAAAAACTTTGTTGATTCCGTATACCGTGTTATTTCAAAATCGTGTAAAAAAAGAGTTGGTTGTATTTAAAAAAATTTGAACGAAAAAAAAAAAAAAAAAAAATTCTTGTAAATTAATTATGCATTTCTAGAAAATTATACCACTGATTTTCAGCAGTTCAAAGTTTCAGATATAAAATAAACAACTAGATTTTAATTTTAAAAAAAAATTACGTGCAAGGTCAACAGATCGAGATAATCTTCTTTTTACTACTTTTCATTCTGTATTTTTTTAACAGAAAAGATGAAAAAATTTTAATTGCTGTACCGAATCCAAATAAAGGGAGTGCGGTGCCACGATCAATTAATCAAAAGATGTATTACCTCATTTGGATACGATACTTGTTATTCAGAACAGGTCATAAATCACACTAATGCTCGAATTTTATTCCGAACAGCCCTTCCTCATTCATCGTTGGCATTCGAAAAAACGAGAATGACGAATGCCCTTCATCACAGCCTCAGATCCTAAACAGATCTTGAGCTAACTCAGATAGTTCTCAATTGCATGGCCATCGCTTTATAACTTGTAAAGTTTGTGTACCTATTAATTCAATTTTTGACATGGATATCTTTTTTTCCCCCTAAAGTTAATGTTTATTCCTGTATTTTAATGCTTACTCAAATAGCCTACAGTGATTCTGAAGCACTTTCATTTTAAACCGCTGTCATTTACCTCTGCACACTCAGTTCCAATCAACTGGAATAGTGCCTCATTTATAAAATAGGCGGTTCTATGGAGAAAAAAAATTACTATTAATCGGAACCTACGTATGCGGAAAAGATGTTCTATGGTATGAAGATTGGGAGAAAATTAAAAATATTAATTTCAAAATCTAATACATTGCCAAAAGCGGTTGAATTTTCGTAAAAAAATGAAAAAAGGACTTCATTTTGATTAGATGATTTTCGACTCAAAAATAAAATTATTTGCTTGCATTGTAAACAACCAGAAGAGATGATTATTAATAAGTGTAAGCCAGTTCTCTTTACCAACACCTTCGATCTCCGCGGTCCATAAAGCCATCAAGTAGCTGAATAGTGTGCGGCGTTAATATTCACTCACTCCGTTCTCCATTCCATCTTGTTTTCCGTTTTATCGTAAACTGCAATTTCGACAGTATAGATTTTTATTTTTTCAATTCCTACTCTATTAGTTCACACTCTCCCTAAATATATTAATTTACTTATATATATATCTTGTTCAAATTTTCAGTCCGTAATAAAATACTTTTTATTCATCCATTCAAGTTCCAATAAATTTTTTTGAACTTGTAAATACAGTTTTTTTGAAATATTAATTCATTCATTAAATTAAAAAAGGAATAAATAGTAACAAACAAAAATAATAGTCCAACACCCTATACAGAAAGGAAAATGGTAAATAGCAAGGAAAATCGCTTTCTATTTTGTCACTTAATAGTGTGATTCTATCATATGTATATACATATTTATATTAATTGTAACTATTTAATAAAAAGTAACTATAAAATAAAATTTTCTTTGTTGGCCGAAGTAGGAATTGACTTACATTTTGTTATATATATCGTTCGAAGCCCAATGGCTGAGTGGAACTGTATCGCCCTTCCACACCACAGGTCCAGAGTTCAAATCCCGGGCTGGGCAAGGTCGACTCAGCCATTCAACCCTTCAGTGGGTCGATGAATGAGTATCAAGCTTGCTTGGGAATTGAACACTGTGGGGTTGACGTCAGACTGACCTCTTGACCGAAACATCTGCACATGCACCCCAGCGCCTAAGGTCGCGAAAGCTGAGATAGGAACAGCAGGCCTTGACCCTCATGGGCTGTTACACCACTGAGTTCAGTATATATATCGTTTAAATTTTCA
Source organism: Trichonephila inaurata madagascariensis (assembly GCA_019973955.1). NCBI lineage: Eukaryota > Metazoa > Arthropoda > Arachnida > Araneae > Nephilidae > Trichonephila > Trichonephila inaurata. The sequence goes on along the minus strand of BMAV01021828.1, from coordinate 628,481 downwards.
ATCGTTAATAAAATGTTTTCTATTTAATCATTCAAGTTCAAATACATTTTTTAAACTTGTAGTAGATGAAACTTGATGTTAATACAGTTTTTTCAAATAGTAATCTATAAATTAATGAATAATTAGTAACAAAAATAATAGTCCAACACCATATACAAAAAGGAAAAGCGCTCGTCGTGTCCCTGTAGCGCAATGGATAAGCGCGTTGGACCTTTAATCCAAAGGTCGTGGGCTCGAATCCCACCTGGGATGGCCTAATTTCTGAGAATGTCATTTCTTTTACTATACTATTTTATTGGAATAATTAAATTTAATGAATGAATAAATAGTAACAAACAAGAATTATCGTCCAATATACATATTTATATTAATTGTAACTATTTAATAAAAAGTAACTAAAATAAAATTTTTCTTTGTCGACCTAAGTAGGAATTGACTTTAAAAAAAAGTTGGTTTATATTACTTGTTTAAATTTAACACTAAAGAAACTGTTAAATGTACCTGAAGGGCTTTCTTGAAACAACTTAATCTGTGTCCTCTCATCGCAATAAATGATAAAAAAAAATACTAAAATGCTGCTTTACTTTGGCAAAAATTACCTTGACTTTTTACCATTAAAAAAAAAACCTTAAGTTTCTAAACTTTATCTCTTTTAGGGCAGTACTTAACACACACAAAATTATTGTATTTTTTCCTTTATCTATGGACTCCAGAGCAGTGCTCCTCAAACCCTTTATCGTCGCGACCGAGACTCGCAGAGAGGAAGAGAGGCGCGTTGATTGTTTATATTTTAAATTGTTTTGATTTAATCGTATTGAAATATGCCTTCAGAATAAAATGCAGTTACACCAAAAATGAATATTAAGTGATTTAACATGGAATATAAAGTGGTTCCCATAAAAAGTCGCTCAAACTCGAGAAAAAATAACCACAGAAAATAAAATGGAAATAATTTAGTGTTCCTTGTGGGGCCCTGTACTATTTGATTCACGTACCAGTACCGATCCGGGGCCTTGGGGCCCACTGCTCTAGAGCAACTTTTCCGCATAGTTCTGGGGGGAAAATTCGATCCCCCTATCGGCGATTTTGAGCTTTATTTGTATTCGAATGAAGTGTGGCCAAACCTGCCAAATATTTAAAAAATATAAAGTGATTTCATCGTATATTAATTAGTCAGAATACTAACTAAAGCCCTATTTGACAGTATTTTAATGTCCCATAACACCTGGATTTTTACTACAGTGAAGTGTACTTGCGTCTTGCAGATTGAGTAGTAGTAGTGAATTGACGGGCAATTATAAAGTGGTTTCCCGCTTAAGTAAATTGTTTTTCGCTGTTATTTAGTTATGGAACCTTCCTCTTCAGGTATGTAACTAAGTTTTAGATATTTTTCCCTTCATTATATAAATCGTTTCGAGTATCCTGGGAAAATTTAGGAGTGTAGTCAAATATCAGGAAAATTAATGAACTATAAATATTTTGTTTAGGTTTTAAGCATTATTAAGCTATGTTTGTTATTTGAAAATAGTGTTTATTGTATAAGCTCTTAGAAATGATTCTTTTTTTTCCTGCTACTTTGCGATATAGATCAATTTTTAGTACTTGACTTACAGAAAATTGGTACTTAGACGTATTAGCGTCCCGACAGCCAAATTAGCGCCTCGCGAATTGCGTCATTTTCTACAACAATTTGACTGATTGGTATTTTTTTTTTACTATAAAACACGTTAGAATTTTTGTTGTTTTGATATCAAGGTGTGATTCACGTGGAGCAAATTTTGTTAGGGTGACGCTAATAAGTAAGTGCAAAATAATTTCATCTCAATTATTCAAAATTATTTATTTCGTTTCAGGAATGTCTTCTAATGCATTGTTTATTACAAGACAAGAACTTTTAAACATAATGCATAGTTTTGTAAAAATAGTTTCTCGAACAACAATATGAGTATTTGAATACAGAGCTGGAAAAGCGAACAAGTTGCCCTATCGAGGATTTAAAAAAGCAACTGAATAGCTTCAATATAATTCTTAATAGGTGAAAGCGCGTAAAATAGAAGAAAAACTTAATAAAAAAATGGAATAAAGAGAGTAACTATTACATCTTGAAAGATCTATACCTAAATAAGTCAGATGATAATGCAACAGTTGATGACAATGATAATGATGAAGATGAATATCAATATGCCTTTAACTTATCTTCACTAATTAAGTATAATAATGTATTAGTCATAATTAAGTAATTTTAGAGTACTTATATTGTATTTAGACTCTTATCAATACAAATGTATTTGGCTTTTTTTAAAAAAAATTTCATCATAATTCAAATATTGTTTCTCATTATAATTCAATAATTAATCTATATAATGATGAAATCTATATAATATTTACCTAAAGTATAATGAAAGCCGTAGGCCCAAGTGCCTGCATGAAGAAGGAAACTCTTAAGCAGCACCAGAAGAAGAAGAGAAACCCATCTTAAGCGGAGAATGGCAACGCACGCACAGATGGAGCTGCGCTTCTCTAATGAGTAGTACGTTAAGTTACGAAGTGTTCAGTTTTAAAAGAAAAAAAATCTCAAAATATTTCTGAATTCCTATTGCTGAAGACAGAGAGAAAAGAGACTTGTAATTAAAACTTTTAGCCAAAGAGTGCTTCAGAAAAAAGATTATGACCTCTCCATCTCAGCACGGACAGGTGCAGACTGGTTGAAGGGGTCGGGGCTGTATTTTATTTTATTTAGCTCCCTTCCTTCAAGAACTCGAGGTTGTTTCTTTTTTGTAATATCTGCTGAGGTCTACTAACAAAAGAAAGCCATCCTAAAGAAAAGTCTCCCGATAAATTTTGGGATCACACTTAAAAAATATACATTTATTTTCAAAATTCACAACTCGATCAGCGAAAAACAAATATTTATTTTTTTTCAATAACATAAAGTTGAAAAATTTCCCAGTAAAAAAATAAAAATAAAATAAAATGATGGATCTCAAAGCGATAGAAAACCACTGTGACGTTTGAGATAAATAACGGTAGCGTGATATTAATTCATTTAAATATCTAGTTTATATTCACGTCCCAGCTATTATCTACAGATTATACATTGAAGTTATTAACGAGATTATAAGAATTCAAACGATGTGGTTCGTGAAGGAGATGTTCTCTCTCCTCTCTCGCTTCGGGGATCAGCGGTCTTTAGCTTCCAGTCGTGGGGTTAAAGGCTGCCGGGATGATCCAAGAAGGGACCACACAATAATTTAGTTTTTCACGTGTGGTGATGATTTCTACAGAGAAGCCGATTCATAGCTGCGTGGTGGGAACGTTACACCACGAATGATTTCGCTGATTACATTTGTTGGAGATTTGTCTGGAAAAGACTGTATTAAACTAAGATAATGGAAAATTTCTAGAGGCTGATTTTACTAAAAATTCTTTCCACAAAATAAGTTTTCTTCGTTACAATTATTCATTACATTCGAACAAATTTAATCTTATTTTCAATCTTAATCAATAATATTATTTTATCAATATATGGATGCTTCAATTGCCAAATCGATTAACTCCATAAAACAAGAAGTTGAGAAAAATGATAAAATATTATATGTTGTTTTTTAAAATTCTTTTCAAATAAAAAATTTGAAAATATGATGTAGACTGTATTATTGCAAACGCCTATTTGATTTGACGACATATTAAGAGTATAAGATGGAATATTCTTGGAGTAATTGTTATTATTACTACAATTTTTTCGTGATTGGGGGAGTTAATCGATTTGGCAAGTGAAAGTAAATTATTAATTCGAATCCAGTCTTTGAATTATTCTTTTATTACGGAAAAATGTCATCATATAAACATATGTTTTATTAAAAAGTTTTGCACAAATGAATAATAACTATTCTGTTAATCGTACATAATATTACGAGTATTATTACTTTGTTTAAATTGCATTATCATCATCATTATAAATGATGTCATCTTCGTTAAATGTATTTGAGCTCCCATCCTGTCGATTTGTCCTTAAAGTTGTATATATAATACTCGCATTTAATAGGAGAAATAAATTTCAATAAGAGTCCATCATATCTTTCCTCTTTTCTCTTGTCACTGTTCTACCTGTTGGATGCAACAAAGGCTGGATCATATTTTTCAGACATAGTGGTCTACCTGTGACACTTTTTCGTATATTTATGGCACTAAATTCGGTATCTTCTTTAAAGTCATACTTAAATTGTATCAGATGGGGTTTTTGAGCCAATTTACTGGTATCCCTGTAACTGATACCTTTCTATTATTGATAGACTTTTCTAAAGTACTTGTAGAGAAAAAGTCCTGATGCGTCATTTGAACCATATGAAACGGTGCTTTCTTTTTACAGGTTTTTATTATATTATACCAATCATCTGGCAAAAAGATATTCTGAACTTTTTTGCTTGAGATTCGATGATAGCAAATTGTGAATCATTAGGCAAGTAACTGTGTCCACTTTCCAGAAATTTCATTTCAATTGATTCAGCTTGTATTTCTGTAATTTGAAATAATTTCATCAAACTTAAAACAGTCCGATTCATTATTTTCCTTACTCAAATAATTCTTATTAACATCTTCCATCTTAATGTTATAACGGTTTATTTTTTTTTAAAAAGAATTGACAGTAAAATTGAAATTTATAAGTATCTTCACTTGAGGCAGTTCGAATACAACTAATTTATATTTTATTTTTCTCGTACTTAGTTCATGTGAGCGGTAACAGCTGTCGTCTAACAGGAATAATGAAATTAAACGAACAACTTACAGATGTCTTAGGAGAGGAAAAATAGTGCAGCTGGTTAAATAGATTTTTATTATGATATAAAGACATTATAGTATGGAGTTAATCAGATTGGCTTCTGACATAAATTATTTATTATTCAATGGCTAAAACGATTTTGTCATTTAGTTGTGTTAATACTTATTATTAGAGAAATTTGTTTTGAATATGTACAGTTAGGAGTTAATGAAATGCTTTGATATTAAAATTTAATAAAATTCCAAAAATGGAGTTAATCGATTTGGCAAGTGAAGCATTCATATCTTATTGATTAATGTATTATCTTATCAATATATTAATCAATAATATTATAAATTAATATTATTGACATCTTAACTACATTCTAATTGATTTCCAATTAAACTTATGCAGATGCGTATCGTATAAACACTCTTCATGCTTTTTTGGTATTCTTAATGTTACCACTCGGTTGGTACCAACATTGCGCTACAGGTACACCGCAGACGAACCCTTTGGAGCACACTACTCTCCAGGCCCAGTGCACACACCGTCTCTGGCTTAACCAACATTGGCATTATAAAGATATTTTTATGGAACTCGTTTTCAACTTTCTTTTTCAGGCAACAGTTCCATGTGGAGTTTTCGCAGCAGCCTCCAGAGAGTCACAGGAAGAGCACTTTCTTTAATTTCAAACTGAAGATCAAGTGCCCGGGAGTCAACTACATGTCGACAGAAGCTAAGTTCTTGGGATTCGTCAAGGAATTTGGGGTAAGAGAAATCCAACGCACAAAAAATTATTCTTATTATTAACATCAATTTATAAATGTGCAAAAAAAAAAAAAAAAAAAATTCATATTTAGGAATTGAAAATCCAGTTTCATTGTTTATTAAAAAATGAATGCTCAATGACCTCGAAAAGATAGGAGACAAAAATTTATAATTTCTATCCAATATTTGGAAAACACGGCTCATTGTTTCACTAAGTAAAGAACGCATGTTGTTCTTTTATACACGGAGAAAAAAAGACTTACTCAAAAATAAGCACATAGACATGCTCACTTTGAAACGAGTATGTTTGTATCAGGTTTGACACATGGTTATATCGAATATGAAACTTTGCATGTACTAAAAACCCGAAAAAATGGTTAATTAACACTTTGAAACAAATTAAAAAAGATATTCAGGTTTACAGATCTTCTTTTAATATACCAGCTACATATTTTAAAAATTGGGGTCCGACAACAAATTTAGTTCCCATAAATCTTCCGAACTATTTTTCGTATCTACCACGTTACCCGCGGAAGAACACATGAATACTAGATTGTTTTGATTTTATGTTTTGACTTCGCAAGATGTGTCACAGTCTAACGTTTACATCGACTGGATTCCCTCAGAAGACATCAGTAAAAATATTTATGAAAAAATTAAAATTGATAAAATTTTTAAAAAAGCAAAGGTTAATTTCTATTCAAGCAAGTATTTTGAAAATTTGGGCAATATTCCAAACATTGGCACCATCTCTAAATGGATAAATAATAGAAGAAATTCTGTATACTCGAATCTTTTGCAAAATGATCATTACTCGAGGACTTTTACAAAAATTCAATTTATCAAACAATGTAAATTGTAGTTCTTGTAATTATTTAAAAGACTTCGACCATATCTTGTTAAACTGCAGTAGATATATTCATCCTCGAAATCATCTAAAGTTTTATCTCAAAATTGATTCTGACTGCAATATCACCTTCAAAGAGTTATTGAAGAAAGCTGTGTCAAATAGATCAACATTTAGATTTTTTTGTTCAGAAAATGAAACATTTTGATATTAACTAAATTGTAAATATTTCTTTAGTCTCTTAAAGGATAATAGTCTTTGTTGCCTCTTATTCCCAAAAATAAATCAATTGTAAAACTAAAGTAAGTGCTTTGTGTTTAAAATAAGGCTATAATAGTAATTTACAGATATGGTAAATGTGATGTTTACCTCATTTTGATAGATTCTTTAAAAAAAAAGACAGCGTTATAAATTTAACGTGATTTACTTGATTCATAACAAGTCATATCATTTAATTTATTCAGGCACTTATTTATTGACAGTATTCTTTTGTTACTTTGTTATAATTTTAGTTTTATTTTCATATTGAACTTTAAAATGGCTTGCATGTTTTGAAAAAGGCAAGTTTACAAAATAAATTTTTGTTTTCAATTGTTAATTTTTTTAACATGCTTTTATTAGTTATACCTGTATGTAATGGAATCTTTGAACTCAATTTTTACCCACTCTAAAAGGTAAGATTAATTCGAAATCCTGCACACTTCTCAAGGACCGATGACAATACAATAATTTAATGATTTTGCTTCATTGTCCTGATAAGGATCATGACGATTAACGATTTCCCATCTTCAGATTTGGCGACTAAAAGATTAAGCTACAACTCAAAAGCGAAACCCCTCACATCAGTAATTTCTTATTAAAATATAAACAATTGCCCAGTTTTTTTGAAAATGGAAATAAATAAATGATAGTTTGAGAAACTAAAAAAACATGCTTTTATTGCACATCGAACTAAAAAATTAAAAATAAATTGTAGTTTTAAAAAACTAAAAAACATGCTTTTGTAGTTAATTGAACTAAAAAGTAAAAAATAATTCATTATTTAAGAAAAAAAAATGATTAACGAGAAAATAAATGTCATTGTGGTAAAAGTGTGGGATTTTTGTACTACATTTTCACACTAACTCTGTATTTCGGAATAGAACTGTGACCGCAGTAGCCGTATGGTCAAGGTATCGGATCGTGGCTGACCTTGTCACGAGTTCGAGCCCAGTACCACTAAAGACCTGCTGTGTAGGGCAGTGATGCACGTTAAATCTATCGAGAGCTGAAATGCCCTCCCGTTGGTGTGGTGTGGTGTTATTAATAATATCAACATTAATATTCACTCACTCAGAATAGAACTAGTAAGAAATCATAACAAAATTGTTATCAAGCACCCTACATTTTTATTACAATGACATTAATTTTCTCATAAATCATTTTATTCTTATATTAAGAATTATTTTTTCTTTTTAGTTCGATTAACTATAAAAGCGTGTTTTAGTGTTTTTAAACTATAATTTTTAGAAGACTAATTTCTTGTAAATTTTAAAGAACCTTTTTAGCTTAGTAAATTTATGGAAAAGTTTTCAAAAAGAATTTATTTGAAGAAGCTTCAACAATTTCAATACACTTATTTTATGATTCCTTTCACTCTCATTTTCGAATATTGAAAGAATCAAAATCTACTGAACAGAATGAGCCAAATTATATTTAGTAAAATTGAATGTAATCTATTTCAAGAATGCTTTTTAATTTTCACACACACACACACAGTTTTGGAAATCTACTTAAATTACTAAATCTACTAATATTCAATGGATATTTTGTCTTATTAGTAATTGATCTACATTGTTTGAATTAGATTTATCAGTAATTCATATTATCACAACCTTTTGGTGACATTATATGAAACAAAGCACATGATTTCCAATTCAGCACACATGACACATGCGACATTGGTATTGCCTAACTAGGCGAGTTACCTGAACGTAGACGTTGCCATAATATGTAAGTACTGATTAATCTTTTAACACAGTGCAGAAGGCTATACTTTTATAACCATAATGCTTTGCTTTGTTTGAAAACACAATTTTGTTATTTCTATCTTATTTAAGTGATATTTTTTATAATAAAGAGACAAGCCCAGTCAATAAGTTTTAATTCACAACATATTGATCTTCTGGATTATAATACACCTTTAATGTAACCATAGTTTTGTTTATTTGGATGAAAATGAATGAGATATATATCAGATTCTTGATATTTAATCCGCTTAAATGTATTTAATGCTTTTATTTATTAATCCATTCAGAATCATGATTACATACAGTGGCCCACAAAAGTGTTCGTATACACTTGCAATTTCCCATGAAATTTAATGTTTTCGACTAATAAAAATTAATGTGTTAGAATTGTAATTTTTTACGATATCTGCAACTTGTTCTTAACGAAATGATATAAAAAATCAGATTTTTAAAAATAGTATAACTATTTTTTAAAAAAATTAGTAATCAAGAAGCTACTAAAAAATTATGCCACAAAAGTCTTCGTACACTTAACAAAAATTTCAACATAGCTTAAATATTGTATTTCTTTCTTATTCTAGTTCTTAGTAGCATATCTTTTATTGTCCACAACAACTTTTAAACTTCATGGTATAGATTTAATCAATGTTTTTGTAATTTCTGCATGAATTTTCGACCGTTCTTCTACGATTATTGTTTTTACATCACATTATGTGTTTATATGTCATGTTTTCTTTTTTTTTTAAATAATCAAAACCACACCAAATATGTTCTACTGGGTTAAATAAAGTGATTGAGGTGGTGTTTCAGAATTCGGGGACAGTTATAGGGACATCAGCGGCGTACATTGAGAGCAGTGCGCTTGGCGTCATTATCCTGTTAAAAAAAAAAGTCGTCTCATATATCCAACTTTTGGGCGGATAATTTAAAATTTATCTTTAAAATATTTAGGTAGAACTCATGATTTAGAATACCATAAGAAAATACCTAATTCTGAGGCTGGTTTACACCTCCACGCAAGAATACTTCCGGTGGAGGAGTTCATGTTCCACATAAATTCATGGGATTAAACTCCTCATTTACAAGCTATAATATGCCCATCGGAACCAAAAATGTTGAATTTCTGTCATCCCAATCAATTTGCTGTCAATTTTGTATTTTCTGAAACTTAATCCCAAGCATCTCTATAGTTGGATGAATTAACTATGGAGGTGGAAGTGTTCTTGCGTGGGGATGTAAATCAACCTCAGATTCAGGTAATTTTTTTTTATGGTATTGTGAATTATGATCTCTATTTAAATATTTTAAAGGGAAATTTTAAATTATCCACCCAAAATTTTTGGATATAGGAGACGGCTTCATTTTTTAACAGGGTAACGATGCCAAGCGCACTGCTCTCAATGTACGCCGCGGACGTCTCTATAACTGTCCCCAAATTTTGAAACACCTCCTCAATCACTTTATTTAGCCCAGTAGAACACATCTGGTGAGATTGTGATTTAAAAAAAATAGAAAACATGACATATAAACACATAATGTGCAGCAAAAACAATAATCATAGAAGAATGGTCGAAAATCGAGGCAGAAATTACAAAAAACTGATTAAATCTATACCAAGACGTTTAAAAGTTATTGTGGACACTAAAAGATATCCTACTAAGTACTAAAATAAGAAAGAAGTACAATATTTAAAGCTATGTTGAGATTTCTGTTAAGTGTACGAAGACTTTTGTGGCTTAATTTTTTAGTAGTTTTTTGATTATTAATTTTTTAAAAAAATAGAGTTATACTGTTCTTAAAAGATTACAATTCCAATATATTAATTTTTATTAGTCGAAAACATTAAATTTTATAGGAAATTGTAACTGTACGAACTCTTTTTTGGTCAACTGTATATATAATCACTTCAGGGAACATGGTATCATATGAGAGATTGTGTTTTACCATTTCGGAGTTATCATACTGGTGTGATCTGGATTTGGAACTTATGGAATGATTATAAGCTATAAATTTTGGTGTGTTTTATTACAGCAAGAATTTCACATGAATTTTGAAATGAAGTTAGGCTTAACAGTGAAAATCAACTGTTCTTCAACAAGTTAAAGGAAGGTAGAGAAAATTTAGGTACCTATATATTATCACAAAACTGCCAACGTTCAAAATAATTCGCCAAGTTGGCAACCTTGATTTTCCAAAATTGACACAACCATGTGCTTCATTTCATATAATCTCGCCAATAGGGTTGCGATAATATACAAGTACAAAAAATTAATACAGCTTTGGTACAAAACTCCTATATGCAGGCATGTTGTACATGAGTGGAAAACATAAAATATCTGAGTAGTGAGACGAGTGGAAACATAAAAAAAGTACCTAGGGGGCCACCCCATTTTATTCGAATAATATTTAGTTCAAAGTTTTATTACTCAGTTGGGTGAGTGGTATCACCAATTCCTACTTATAAGTCTGCATTACGGAATAAAACTGATAAGAAATTATAACATATGATATCAAGCACACCACCCTTTTAAATGCAGTTATTATTTTTCCATTCGGTCGGGGCCATTCCAATTTCCATAGTTTTTTTTCTGTTTCTTTTCCTGGCATTTCTAAATACTTTGTGTTGTATTTTTTTAAATCCTGGCACTCATATTTTTCTAATTGGTTTTCTATGAAAAAGTACTTACATTTTTACTTCCTAATGTCATTTCTCTTTTGTCAGGAATAAGGCATTCATTTAAAATATTTTCATGTTGAGTTAGTTCTTAGTGGGAGACCATCATCTTAGATTGAAAACTATTGGATGCCAAAATCTTATTTGCAGCAATTTCAAAACCATGCCTAAAAAATGTTTGGTGTGTAGTGTACACAGGTGTTATGCTAAATTTTATTTATAGTCATTTAGAAAACTATATAGTTATGAACATCATTTGCAGAGATTTTATTCTAATGTGAAAAAGCTGTAAGATTTCTCTCAGAACCAGCTATTTATTAATTCTTCTGTAAATGATTTATGTGACTCACATATCCTAATATGTAATTTATTTAAAACACAGTTTGAAAGGCATTTTCACTGACATTTAGTAACTTCAAGACTTTTATCAAAAATCTCACTTATATTCTTGTTTACTTTTTTAATGTATGTGTACAATTTCTAGAATAAATATTTCAAAAATATGATTTTGGTTTGTTTTATTTTTCTTGTTTACAGTGAATCATTGAAAAAAGGTATTTAAAATAAAATGCTGTACCGTAAGTAATGCTCTACACTGGATTATGGTTCTACTAGTACTTAGAATGTTATTTTTTCTTCTAAATGGGTGCTAAAAACTTCTCTAAAAACTCTTTCAAATTGGTTAAAAACTTGTGAATTTTAAATGTTTTGTAATTGTAAAAATCTACTGTTTTAGTTGTTTTTATATTCTTCTAAGGACTGAAATTTTTTATTCGAAAAACATTAACTTAAAAACTATATTTGTTTTTTTTTTTTTGGTGATTGGAGAGTGTAAAATCAGTTGATATGAATAAAAAACAAGTTTAATTTGTAATATTTATTGCAATGCATTTTTCTATATTTCCATCTGGATGGATGTGTTCCTATTAAAACAAAACAATTGATAAAAATGCACTCACACACCTGGCTCTAATAAGTGTTATTTTAGTCAAAAAGTGCTTTCTTCATGTTACATAATATGTAAAAAACTATTCCTTTCTTAATTTGTTTTGAAATTTTTACCTTGTAAAATCTTTTATTCATCCTAATGTTTCCAAGATATTTCTAATAACTTATTATTAAAAGACTGAATTTAAATAAAAGTTAATTTTCTGCTTGTATAGGATTTTAAAGAAACAATATAATCTTCTAGAAACATAAATATAACTTTTAATGAACCAAATTGCTTCTGGAACTAGTTCAAATGCTTACACATTTGCTTAACTATTTTATCGAATCTATTTTTGATATTTTCAAAGATTTAAATCTGAGGTATAAGTTCGAAGACATTATGTGATCACATAATAGTTACATTTTTTTTTCTTAAAGTAAAATTTTTGTTGGTACTTTTTGTATTATCGCAACCGTATTGGCGATAAACGTTAGTACTTTTGCGCGATAATACGCGAGTATCTTTTTGTAACATACAGTAAATGTAAAAAGAATTTTGATTTCGAAGTTAAGTGGCAAAAATATGTCATAAAATGTATATTAAATAATATGTAAGATGAAGAAAGTGAAATTTATACAACTTAGCGATCACATATTTAGATCCCATAAGATTCGACTTGATCCATCTTTTTCTGTTAAAAATTCATATTAAATACAACAGTATGGAAAATGAATATTATACATACTCATATTTGAAAGCAAAAAACTCAATAATGAGTGCATTACATAGTCATTTTGTTGTTGCATTTTCAAATTTGATCCAGTAACAGGTTCAAAAATGAGTATGTGATGTTTCAATTTTGAGTACGTACTCGTTGCCAGAGATGAGAATCCGGCATACTCAAATTTGAGTATGTTTGCATCGGAGCTATTTTGAGTATGTGACATTCAAAAAAAAAAGTGAGTATTTCGTACTCAGTTCTGAATACCGGTTTTTCGCAGTGTAACTAACAAAACATTGTAGGTTGTGTACATTCAAATGTATCATATATAGGTCCTATTATTTATTACGCGAAAAGAAGAAAAGAAATTATTAAAAATACTTCACTTTTTTTTTCATTTCAGGAATTAGAAAATCAGAACGGACTTCGGTATTCTTTTGAATATTCTTTAGGTAAGTTAACTCGAACATTTTTTTTCAAGTTTTCTATCGATATAATTTAATAGGGAAGTAATAATCAATTAATGCATGTACAAGAGGAGAAATTTATTCAGAATCATAGGTTATAAATCAGGGGTCGGCAACCTATGGCACGTGATACAATTTCCCGTGGCACTCTGCACTACTCAACAAATTTGTCAGTTTTTGAGTAGATGGAAGTTAATTAATCCGTATTTGACAAACGTCTTCAGAATTACGAAAAACTCTGAAAGATCAATTGACAGTTATTTTCTGCAAATTATTGAATGTCATTGCTGAAGCGATTTAATTGTTTGGAGAGAGAAAATGGCATGTAGTCTGCTTTCCGATTTTGGTTCTACCTATCTAAGTAAAAAATCTTACCTCATTTGAAAAATATTTCGAGTTCGCAAAAAAATCGTTTAACAACTAAATGCTCAGAATTGTATCAAATTTAAAGTCACTCACACATTATACCTTTGATTTTGCGATATGAAAGTAGAGCGGTGCAAGCATTAGGATTGTTCATTAAAGTTTTTATTTAACTCTAATGAAGGGAAATACATTTATGTTGTCAGTTTCTTATTTGAATAAGTATGCTTAAAAATGCATAGCACATGTACAACTTTAGTTTCTTTATTCTTGTTGACGAAATAGTTATATTTTATGCTATTTCTTTTTATGTTAAGAAATATCTTTAAATGATTCAAAATTAATATGTAATAAAACTGTAAATATCTGCATTATTGATCTCTATTCTGTAACTCTGCATGCATTATCGCTGGAATCGAATTGTTTCGAATTGTTCTTCGAATTCTATTGGAAGATTAGTTTGACACGTCACAGCTAAAAGGCTGACGACCTCTGTTATAAATCTATGCTGGATGCTGATGTTCGAAAAAAAAAAAATACTATGAAATAAATTATAAGGGAAAAAAACCCTCTTAAAAAATTAAGCTGCATGAAGTTACTTATAATATTTTTTAATTCACTCTATATACTAACGAGAATTGATTTTAAAATATTACAATTAGTTGAAATCGATAAACTGGCTTAACGTGTTTTCGTTCCTTTATTAAATCGTTAACACTATTATATTAAAGCTTAAAAGCTACTTATGTAGAAAATTATTTATTTTCGATAATATATGAATAATTTTTAAGCTTTTTTTCTCAAATGTAAAATATGTATTATGTATTATTTTGTATCTGTTATTTGATGAGCGCGTAAATGAACAGAATGTTTAATGGAGAAATATTCAAAATAAAACATTTTATATCAGCCATCCAACTTTTATGTTTTAATTTTTAAAAATTTTTTAACTTAATAACACAATCTTTTTTACAAGGATTTTAACTTTGAGATGAGAGGTAAAAGTTCGTTTCATTAGATCTCTAATACATAGCTCTGTAAAAATTGGGCAACCTAGTGATTATGGTCATAGCCCTCTGAAGAGACCTTGCAGAGAAATGTCCCAATATTGGCGTGGAGAGAGGGGCGCCACTTTACTCGAGCGGAATTCAAAATACGATGTCCGTTGCCACTAGTTGTCTTTTATAGTGCCACGTCAATAAGCACTCTAAAGAATTGTATTCCTTAATACGTGTGTTCGTTTGCAAAGCATAAAACCTTTGTACACAGTCTTTTCATTAACAATTGAATTGTCTGAAATGAAATGAATATTTTAATAGTAATGAAATCTGAATTTTTGTATGGATGAGAACCATCCAAATATTTATGGAAACCAGTGAGAGATGTCTCCGAGCAAGTGGAAAATGGGTCGCCCGAGGAGAGATTTATGTGCGGTAAAGCTGTCAGCACCTCCACAAATCGCTCGCGACGTCTTCATCCACCGCAAGTCGGAAGGCGCGCTCGCTCACTGTCGGCGTGTTCCGAGATCTAATATAAGGAAAACAAACAGTTCCAGGAGAGCTATGCGTTCAAATTTTTTTCCCAGGGCGGATCCAATCCTTTCAATGAGTTCCGTATGCAGCTCAAGATGAGAGATTTCTCTCATGAAAAGAAATATGACTTTTTAAATAGGTTTGATGTTTTAAAAAGAGAAATATAAAAATTATAATAACAAGATATTTAAAGTTAAATACAATTCCTGACTTATTTTTGCTTCTGCTTTTGTTTCTATAGTTGTTAAAGCATTCCTTCCCACCCAATGGCTATGATAGTCGAATCTTCGTAGCCGAAGTGTTTTTTATCGAGCCAGAGCACTTCAAATAGTTACGCCCCCCACTATTTTCAAAGCACACTCTCCTTTTGTTTTTTTTACCTTGTCAGTTTGGGTTCGAGAAAGACTTGACTCTTTTTTTTTTTCTATGGATAGTGTTTCCATTGCCCACCCACTCCGGCAACCTAAAGAAAGGAGAGTGGCCGCTCTCCTTACGGTACGGTTGTGAATTACTACAGTCAATTTATGAAATCGTTTGCAATTAGAGTATGAACTGCAATCAACTTGTTAATAATCATCTCTTATTGCTTTACTATCTATTACTTTTTATTCAGTCACTGTCATTGTACTTGTACAATAAAGGTTGTTTTCGAGCTGGGATCATTGCAAAATTATTAATGATGTAATATCGTGCTGAGTGTATAGCAACGTCAAAGTGTTAAACTTTTCATTTTCCACAGTAGATGTTTTCAATAGTTCATACAAACACTACCAGTGCATGATTCTCTAGGCGGTGTGTGTAATCTTAATTTTTGTTCTTTTTTCGCTCCCAAATCTTTTGCGCCTTAGTCACGTGTCTAGTGTGCCAAAGCAGAAAAGTGGCCCTGTGTCGAGCGTGGTGCCACTCAAGACCCGCCATGTAGAGGAACTCTTTCGGGCTCTCGTTGAAGTGGAAATCAGGAGATGTGATTCCGGTTCAGGTATCGTCCTCATATCTTGACCACGGTTCAAAATTCGAAGGTCCGTTGCCAATAGACCTAGTATTGCTCTAACTTTAACTTTCGTAATCACTCTGGATATACGCCGACCCCCAATGAAATATACTTTTCGAACAATGTTCAACTGACAAAGACGACCCACCCCACATTTTGTGACGATTGGTTACACTGGACGGGAGTGTTTATTAATTTCGTGCACTAAAGTAGGGGTCTTCAACCTTTCACGCCCGAGGGCCACATCAATAAATTAGCAAAGATCCGCAGACCACATGCTCGTTGAAAAAAAAAAAGAATGCAGTCAGAAAATTTGTTTGGAAAAGGAGGTTTGTTTTACAAAACTTCAATAGATTCTAAGGGTGGTGTTGCATGTTTGTACATGTATAATGATTTAAAAAAAATGAATGTGTTTTTACAGAAAGATGTTACGAAATACATTTACAATTTTTTTTAAAATTTGCATAACTGGGAGGGGGGAGATGGTAGTTACTTTAGTCTTAATAAGAAACTTAACATTGTTTTTGCCTTTTGTCAGTCTCTCAGCTGTGAGCTTGTTTTTGATTTTATGCTCACCATTTTACTAAAAAATTGTTCACAGATGTAGGTACTGCCAAAAATAGAAAACAGGAACAAAGCATGCTTACGAATTCCTGGATATTTGCCTTCGTGTAAAATTTTCAACATTTTACTGCACAGTCACTCTACAAATCTATATCGTATTGAAGTTTAAGGGGAACACTTCCAGTTTCTACTGAAAATAACGAAGATAACTTGCTCATAAAAATTTCATTCTCACGAAAATCGGAAAATTTGCTTTTGAATTCCTCATTAAAATTTGACATGCACTGTAGATAATCGTTTGAATTCCATGTGTGTGTGCTGTAGAGTTCTTCACACATTCCATCAATTTTGGAAAATTAATAGAATTCTTAATTAGCAACTGACTTTCCCATGGGATTCAATTTGTCCCAGAAGCTTTCACAGAGTTATGAGAGTTCAATATTATGAACAAGAGTAGATCTTTTCTCAGTAAACTTTGGTTCAAATCATTGAAATAACCTATAACATCGACAAGAAATACAAAGTCTCTTTCTCTCTCTCTCAACTAGTTCTTACCTTTGAATTCGAGAATAGATTTCCTTTTAGATTCCATGAGCTGTTGAACTTGGCTCATTAAAGAAAACAGGCGCTGAAACATTTTTCCTCAGCTCAACCAGTGTACTTCCACGTAATACATAACATTATTATGTTCAACTTCCAATGCCAATAATTAAATCCTTTTGACCGGATGAAATTAACCACTTTTACAACAACAATCATCACATGTTCAAAGTTTGAAAAGGCTTTCTTGCTCTTAGTGGATGATCCAGAAGAATTATTTCCACTTGCCTTTACATCAGATTAGAGTAATGTGGTTATTCCTATTTTCTCTCTCGTCATATATAGATTTAACGCCACGTGGGGTCACAGAAGATATGTTGCTGAAGTTTAACTCACGTTTATCCAAGTCAATATTAGACTCTGTTCCTCGTGTTGAAATATAAATTCAACGACACTCCTCTGTAATTATGAAGTACCAATCAACCCCACGAACATACATAAAAAGCGTTACTTGTTGCATCCGTTGATTCATCCATCGCTGAAGAATGAAACTCGATTTCTTTTTGCATTTGAATTTTAACTTTTTAAATCTTATCTCTTATTTCTATATGTTACTGCCACACCAGACAAGCTAATATTCGATATTGATTGTGATGGATAAAGGACACTTTGAAGACATTCTTTTATAAGTGGCAAAGGTTTCTGCATGCTCGGTAATTTTTTCTGTTATCATCATGTAGCTAACAAGAACACTATTTTCAGATTCTTTATTCGCTCTGATGAAAAAGATCGCAGACAATTTGACTTTGATTTTAATTCAATCACCTTATCACTACGAAAATGGTCTTCTAATGCAGAATATTTTCCCACTATGCTTAGTATCATCATCTCAGATACACTCTTGTTTCAAAAAAGCAAAGAGCCTTATTCAACAAAAAAAAAAAAAAAAGATATGACCACTTTTCTTGCAAAAATCATACACACACACAACTTTTCCTTCGATTTTTCTTTCTCTCTCTTTTTGTTATCACGGCTTGCCATTGTGCACTCATTCAAAGATAATTATAGGCTTCTAAATTTCAGAATTTGGAAGGATTGTTAGTAATCTAACTTAATATCAGCTGCATATTAAGCCAAATAAGATGTCTCTTTGACAATTGAATGCAACATTGGAAGAAAAATAATTCAGTTACCTTATTCCCCTTCTCCTCTACTCCCCAACCTTTCTATCGGCGGTCAACGTTCGACCACGGCCCACTGAGGAAGGAACGTTGATTGTTTATATTTCAGATTGTTTTGATTCCATGATTTTTATTTGATTGTATTTAAACATGCCCTCAGAAGAAAATAGTTACATCAAAAATTGAATAGAAAGTAACAACATGGAATATAAAGGGATTTCCATAAAAAGTCGCACAAACCCGAGAGAAATACACCACAGTAAGTAAAGTAAAAACAATTTAAAGTTTCTTGTACAGTCCGGTACTATTTGACCCATGGACCGGTACAGGGCCCGGGTTTGGAGACCTCTCCTCTATAGTAGTGGAATATACAAAGTCACTATCGGCGAAAGATTGATACCTGTTGCAAACCTGTTAGAATGAAAAATTCACCCTTTTTGAACCAAATTGCTCAGATTTTATGCAATGTCAAATTCTTTATTTTAAAAATTATTTATGATACAGTAAAATTCTTAAAAGTTCGCCATTTTCAGAAAATATTATTCCAAAGGGATATCAAATATGTCAGTGAAATGTTTTAAATAACAAGAAGTAATAAAGTTTTACGACAAAAAAATGACACTTTTTCTATAAATTGTCTCAAATTTAAATCGGAGGCCAATACAATGTAGGAGGCCAACTAAATTAATCCCTCACCATGTTTATTACCAGGTAATGATTCATATTTACGCAAGTAGCTGTGATGCAAATTAGTAAACATCTGGCGGACCGGTGCATCTCCCTTTCATAGTGCAATCTTTCTGCTGCTCTCGCATTTCTTCCTGCCGTAAATCAGATCCATATCCACCACCTCGGTGTTCCTATGCGGAGCGATAGTGCAGACCCTCAACAACGTCACCTGCCGCCGAATGAACGTGTGTTGATGAGCAAATTTGAACACCTCCCCTTCCCAATAATCCCTGTATATTTATATGCAATACCAAAAAAGTATAATTTATCTAATATTGACTACTTTTTTCCTTCCGAATAACCAGAAATTGTTTTTGATAAAATGGTAATCTTATTGCTCAATGAAAATGGTTTCTTTTTGAACAGATACTTATTCGTACCCAGTGAAGAAATATTTGTACATTTGGCTGGTGGACTCTGAAACTAATGAGGTAAGTTGAATCACAAATGGAAATTTTTTTACAGTGTATTTTAGCTCTGAAAAAAGAAATCCCTTTCTCATTCTTTTTCTTTTTTCTTACACGACAGTATACAATTCTGCGTATAATTGTCAAGTTTTTTTATTTGTGTTTGCCGTTTCAAATCATACCGTAAAGATATTCTAAAAAGAAGTTTATACGCCAATATCTGATATTTTTTTTTTATTTTTATTTTTATTCATTTCTATTTCATTTCATTTTATGTAACGGAATTTATTATTATTGTTCTGAACTATTTCTGAGGTTAAATTCTTATTTTTTGAACTTTTCATTAAATATTTAAAAAAAAAAATTATTGAAATGATCTTTTTTTCTGCAGAAAATTTGTCTACCTTTTTTTTTTTGTCCCATAACGGACTGTTTTTTTTTAATTCCTCTACTACTAGTTCACACTCTCCTTATATTTATTTATAAATAGTTCAATTTTTCAATCGTTAATACAATACTTTTTATTCATCCACTCAAGTTCAAATACATTTTTTAAAACTTGTAGTGGATGACGCTTGATGTTAATACAGTTTTTTCAAATATTAATTTATTAATTTTTTTAATTAATGAATAAATAGTAACAAACAAAAATAATAGTCCAGTACCCTATATAAAAAGGAAAATCGCTCGCCGTGTCCCTGTAGCGCAATGGATAGCGCGTTGTACTTCTAATCCAAAGGTCGTGGGGTCGAATCCCCCATGGGATGGCCTAATTTCTGAGATTATGACTTCTTTCTACTATACTACTTTATTGGAATAATTAAAGTTAATTAATGAATAACAAGAAACACACAAACAAGAATATTATCGCCCAATATAGAATGGAAAATAGCTTTCTATTTTGCCACTTAGTATTGTAATTCTGTCATATATATATATATGATTGGGAGAGTAATGTACATGTTTCTATATTCAGAAATATTGTTATTAATTATATACAACGTAATAAATTTCTGGTGTCAAAAAATCAGAAATAATAAATAACTATTAACATTTTACTAAATATTGCTTAAATCAGAAATACCCAATTAATTTTATTAATAGTTATATGAAATAAAGCTATTCAAAATAGTTAGGATTAAAAATTCTGAGATTGATAATAGTTGATTATTATAAACTTAAATTTTTCACAGTTATAGTTATCTCCATAATCTAATATAAGGTAAAATTACTTATTATTATTTTATTCATATTTACTCTAGTGTTATTAAAGTTATGCTATAATTTGCAACTCTTATTAATTTTTATTTCCATTCTTTTTATACTTTTGTTAAGTACTACATTTCAGCCCTTCACATGATTTAAATCTGCATCAGGGTCCAGAATCTGGCAATAACTTATTTATTGCACTCAGATTTAGCGCGGGTTTTGCATTTGTAAGAGCAATTTTTAGGTAAGTTACCTCTATCTTGTAATGGATTTAGATATTCCTATCCATTATTTTCTATTGTTTTTTGCTCAGTGTTATTTACATAAAGAGGGAAGGTTGGCTGGCCAAAAAACATGTTCAACTCCACTTTTATATAAATTATTTTATATATTAGCTGTCCTAAGTCAGCAATGTTTATAACACTGCAGCATCCATTTTATATTTTTTAATCTCGGTTACTCATATGTCCTTCATTGTGTGATTTTCCTACTGTCTATGTGTTTTTCGAATGTGATTGTTGGATGTTATCTCTTATTTGTAGAGAATAAGCCTAATATATATATACACTCACATCCAAAAGTTGAGCACGAAGATGTAAAATACAAAAAAAAAAAAAAAAAAAAAAAAAAAAAAACATATACTGTTTTGATTGACACAAAATTTGGCAGTAAAGTAGTATATATATTTATATATAAAACAAAATCAATAATTATATACAGAAATGAAAACAATATTAAATTTTTGTAAGTTATCAGATAATGTCATACTGGAGACTTAAACAGAATTATGTATCAAGTGAAAATAAACAGCATAAAATGAAAAAAAGGACATTAAAATAGGGTATGTGATCCCCCCCCCATCTGTATGCAAAGTTTACTCCTTCTGATCATGCTTTCAATTAGGTGGTCAACCACCGCAGTATTAAGCAATCGCCATTTTTCTTGTACAGCAGTTTCCAGCTCAATAAGAGTGGCTGGAGGTGGGAAACGTGAAGATACAGCATGACCGAGAGCATCCTAAAGATTTTCAATGGGATTAAGGTCGGGCGAATATGCTGGTCACGCCATACGCGCAATCCCTTCACTCTCCAGGTAGTCATCAACGATGTCAGCTCTATCGGGACGTGCGTTATCTTCCATTAAAACAAAAGTAGGGCCAACTGCTGCAGCGTACAATCTCACAATGGGTTCTAGGAAACCCTCACAGAACCCCATTTAAAGATGTACAGGTCAGTGCGGTATCCTAATGAAATCCCTGCCCACACCATAATGCTTCCACCTCAGAATGTGTGATGTTCGGTGATGTTTCGGGGCTTATTGCGTGTTCCTTGTTTACGCCATATCCTTATACGCTTGTCATCTGGCTCCAGAGCAAATCTTGACTCATCAGTAAACATGACATTGCCCCAGTCAGACACAGTGCAATTTCCATGTTCCCGGCACCACTTTAATCGTGCCCCTCTTGATTAGATGGATAGAGGAACACAAACTTGAAGTACCCGGGCATACAGTCTATTCATACGTAATATTCGGCGTACAGTAGCTGCAGATATATCCTTACCAATGGACGCTGTAACCATAGATGTCACACGTGTGGAGGTCGCTCTGCGATTCCGCTTGGCTACAATAGCAATATATCGATCTTCTGCGGGAGTTGTAACCCTTCGGCGACCGCCTACGGACAACTGTGTGTGTGATTTGGAATTGTTCCCATAAACGTGAAATTACAGAATGATGAACGCCGAAGAAAAGCGCAACATCTGTGATCGACTGTCCTGCTTCAATGCGCCCCACAGCACGCCAGCGCTTAGAATCTTCCATTCGTTTTCTGGAAGTCATAGAAACACGTATGTCTTGAAAACAAATTGTACGAAAGTTTTAAACACCTTCTATACACAATCAACTTCTGTAACCCTTCATAAAGCTGGCTTCTTATAAAACTGCCCTTTTTGCATATTTCTTGACATGAAATCGCGATTGGCTGTTACCTAACATATTTGCATAATTCCACCTACCTCTGCAGCGAATTTCATCCTCTTCCATTCTGATTGGCTTCCGGAAATTAGCATTTTCCTCTCCGTGCTTAACTTTTGGGAGTGTATATATATATATATATATATATATATGCATATTCATATTAATTGTAATTATTTAATAAAAAGTAACTAAAATATAAAATTTTTCTTTGTTGATCTAGGTAGATATTGACTTATTTTTTTTATATTACTTGTTGATTACATAGATTTTATCTAACACTCTTTGTTATTGTGTTGCTTGCATAAAAGAATATACAAATTTAAATCAGAAAGTGTATAGTTTCAGTTGCAATAAAAATTTAAAAATCACAAGAATTTTGCATGTTTCAATGCACATACTCCGAAACCAAGCAGCAATATTAAGAGTTAAATTTAATACAATTAATTATTATTCTATATTTGTGACAAAATTTGTTGGTATAATAATCAATCTTTAAATTAAATTTGGAGACTCCTAAAATAGTTTTTCGGCAGCATAAACACGATCCTGTATTTTTCAGTTTGTGTGGTTTGATTAAAAATTGTACGCAAGCAAAGTATATACGCAAAAGAATTTAAAAAACTTAATATATATATATATTTTTTTTGTGTATTTTTTAGTTGATACGGTACGAAGGAAAGAAAAACTTTGACTCCTTGAATCGGGTATTGCTCATTCATTCCCATTATTGCGAGTAAGTGTGCTTTTTATTTGATAATGTGCTGTCTATAGTACATGTGTTTTCAAAATTCGATTCATTCCAAAGTCCCTTTTTTTAACTTGCAGAAGATGCGTCAACAATGCCCAGTCTTGCGGTAATAACACCGAAAAACCGAAGGACCCCTCACCCAATGCGACAAAGTAGGTTTCATCTGATGCCTTTAGTTTGAAAAAAAAGAGTGTTTATTGTCACCTTCTTGTAATGTTTCCGTATTTACTCGAAATTAAGTGACCGCAGAATCTGAGTGGTCATCGTCTCGAAATCGTGATCAGCATTGTTCTAGTTTTGACCTCGTAGAGGAACTGATATCCATTAAATATGTTCAGACATAAAAGCATCACGTTCACGTGATGTGGTAAGTGAGGCGCCAGCTCAGATGTTATCCTCGTCATTTGACCGTCGTTCAAAATGACCCGTCGCCAATAACCATCGCGAGTCCGAAGTCCAATTGAGTCCGAAGAGAGAGGAGAGAGCTATAAAAAGAAATTTGCATCATATCAAATGTATATAAAGAATAGTAGAATGTTTATGAAAAAGCTGAATGTGCCTTAAAACCATTACATCTTTTTTTTCTTATTTATTTATTTGAAATTTTCTTAGTATTTTATTCTTTTAACAACAAATAAATCGATACAAATCAATGTAAAAGAGAACACTTTAGTAAAAAAAAAATATCACCGCTGTTTTAAAATTTGACCTTCCGAAACTACATTTATTTTGGTTGACTCAAACGGATTGTTTTGTAACTTTTTTTAAAAAAACTGACAAAAAGCACATGACAAAACAAACAAAAACAAAATTAATAACGTTACAAAAATATTTTTAAAAATATGTAGAGAGAGAGTATTTACACTATTCATCAAAGTCAACACTGTAACGGTCTCTTACGTCATTACTACGGTAAACCTAAAGTAAAAGACAAAATCTCGGGGTAATTAAACTATTTAATGACGTTAAATAACACAGTTACTACGGAGAGACACAAAAGAGGGTAAAGGAAATCAGTGGAAATTACAGAGTCCAGGATTGGACAGCGAGACGCTCACTCATTCAGTTCTTAACTCTCTTCGTTCGCTCACATTTCTACACCACCTACATTTCGGTCGTAGAATTAAACCGTGTGTTACAACACTAAACTTGGGGCTGCGGTAGCCCAGTGGCTAAGGTATCGGACCATGGCAGGCATGTCATGAGTTCGAGCCCTATACCACTGAAGACCCGCCGTGTAGGGCAGCGATGCACGTTAAATCTGTCGAGAGCTGAAACGTCCTCCCGTTGGTGTGGTGTGGTAGTTAGTAGAGGGGGGTGCCAGCTCAGGTGTCGTCCACGTCACTTGACCATGGTTCAAAATTACGTGGTCCGTCGCCCAAAGCCCTCGTGTAGCTGAACAGTGCGACGTTAATATTCACTCAAACTCAAACTCAAACAACACTAAACTTACTCTTCTAGCTATTATAGGAATGTTTCCTGGAAGCAAACAGCGATAGACGGTTGCGGCTCTTCAGACACTTCTCTGTATCAATTATTAAGAAATAATTACATCTACTAAAATTATTCTTTTCCTTTCTCTTCTTCCTTTATGCACTGGTTATCATAAATGAAAGAAAAATCACACAAATGACGATAACTCAGAAAGTTAGGCGTAGAATATTTAATGAAACTTATACACATTATACGACACATAGGAAGGTATAAAATGGCATAAAAAATAAATCCCCAGACAATTATGGTGTTATAGAAATCAGTATATGCATACAATGAAAAAAATGGGATGTGTCAGTTTGATATAGGAACCCCCCGATGTTTGATACTTTCACAATTCTTCCAAGGCAGTTAAGAAGGGAGATGGATAGCGTCCCAAACCAGCTCGATAGGTCCGGTGAATCCTCCACGATGGGGTCTCGCATTATCGTCCTGCAGCACGAAAGCATCATCTATTGCTCCGGCATAAGCATCCAGGAATAGGTGTGTCCGCGGGAAAAGATAGACACCCCCAAAACACTGCCTGATTCGTATACGACTCCAAATGAATAGACGCCTCCATTGATCACGCTTCCAGTGCCCACTGCAAACACACGAGTTGCCCCAGCTTGCAGCGAAGGAGAATCTGAGTTGAGCCGAATTTGCGCTTCTATTTCTTGGTGCGCATAATGACGTGGTTAGAAATTGTTCCCAAAATCTATGAGCCACAAACCATCTGACTTTGTTCTGCCTGTAGTCTCTTAATAGCTCGTCATCGTAGTTCTTCGGTCAAATGATGCTTTGAGATCAATACCAGATTTTTAATCTCAGACACACACTGACAATCGTCACCTTGCTCTGAGACATCCATTTTTATGCTCCTAGCAAATGACAAATTCCAACCGCATCGCATAATGCAGCACCGTTCAGCTCCTTTTACTTATTCAAAATTCAATGAGATTGGCGGCTTTTTTTGGGGTGCCAGTTATCGCTATTTTTGTGATTTTTACTTAAAGTATGAAAACCAGTGTTACCTATTGAAAAGATTTAGCAGTAGAAATTCAATTTATTGTCTGCCGCTATTGAAAGACCTTAAAGTGGTTCCCGGCAACGATTTTTTTTTTGTTGCATGTTTGAATTTAGAAGCACTTTTAAATAAGAGCAGAGATACGCGCAAACTCAAAACAAGAGTGACAAAAACAACCTTTTGTGTTTTGTAGCATGTTTAAGGGTTAATAAAAAGAGATATAACATGACTTTGATGTGCAGTAACTATCAAAGTCAATTTTAATTATTATTATAAACATGAGAAGCGTATTATTCGTAGTACATTTTTTCTCGACGCTTGGAGTCTTAATTGCAACATTATTGGTATTTTGATATGGATTGCTCTTGCACTGTGTGAGCTACAGAAATAAATCTATCTACGATATCTTTTAGTTTGGAAAGGAATAGAAAATGTTGATTTTTGTGAAAAGATCTTACTTAAATATTATAAAAATTATTAATTGGGACACGCCAGCCTTGATCGTGATTGCTACCTTGCGCACACGTTTGTACGATACCTTAGTTATTTTGTTCTCTCCCAGAGTTTGTTACGGTCAAAGTATCGGATCGTAGCTGGCCTTGTCACGAGTTCGAGCCCAGCACCACTAAAGACCTGCCGTGTAGGGGGGCGATGCACTTTAAATCTGTTGAGAGCTCAAACGTATTACCGTTGGTGTGGTGGTTAGGAGAGGGGGTTGCCATCTCAGGTGTCGTCCACGTCACTTGACCATGGTTCAAAATTACGTGGTTCGTCGCCAAAAGCCTCGTGTAGCTGATGTTAATATTCACTCACTCACTCCCAAAGTTTTTCGGCCCCTGCCCTAGAATTATTTATTTTTTTTTATTTCATTAGAATTAAAAATTGTCAAAATGTGGGGAATAAATTTATTAAATATTGTTTGTGGGGGTGGGATGAGTTATCATAGATTAAATCTTATATGAAAGCAAGCTGTTTCTCTTTTTTGATCTTGTGTAGAAAGATCATGTGTTAGCCGGATGATATCGAGAGCTTTGCTTATTTTTATTCGCGCAAGGGTCCGCTTCCCCTGTTCGTGGCGAGGAGAGTCCATTGAGTCGTCAATGACTCCAGAGGGGCACAACAGGTGGGCGATTCACACAACGATCGGGATCAAACAACCAATTCGCTTCGCTCCGGCGAAAAGGGCACAGATGGACTCGCCCACAACAGAAATCCCCCACTCAACCCCCCGCGGGCGCGGGCTGTTTAATTAAACTTTAATTGTATAAAAATATTATCAAAAAAAAAAAAAAAAATTAGACGTCAAAAGGGTATATTCACACACATTTATGGAAAGAGCAATGAATAACAAATCAACTTTCAGTCTTTTTAAAGGGAATGAAATTTTTTAGTATTTACTAATCTATTAGGCTTTTTCTTATCTTTTCTTTCTTTTTTTTTTTTGAGAGATCATAGCCTCTGTTGATCTATACCCCCCTCAATCTTTCAATCAATCAATCAACACACATTTATGATTTTTAAAAATCAAATTTTTATGATAAAAGGCAAAAAAAAAATAATTTAAATTTTTAGCGAGACAAATAGCATATTTCGTACGCCCAAACGATTGAATTTACTTTGCGTGCTTTGATTACACGTAACAGTCCACTGTTACAGCTCTTCTAAAATAAAATCTAAACTAATTTTCTTAGCTAACTAAAATAATTACACAATCGCCAAATTATTTTCTTTCCGCACTTTCAAGAGAGTAGAAGTAGTTTGAATTAAAACTGCTACTAAGTATGGTGGCTAGTAATTTCAGTTAGAGACAAATAATCTTTTCAAGATCACTGAAGCTTTATTCCAACAGCACTTTTTCATAACAATCGAACAAACTACAGTAACATTTTTTTGTGGGATAGGGGGAGCAACAAAGACTATAATCCCCGAACAAACTGTCTCTTGAAAAACAGAGTGTCACCATTTACAAGTAATGAAATAGTTATATTCCCGGTTGCCACTCATTGGCAAAAAATAATTATACAATTTTATAGTTTACGTTACCATCCTAAGAATTAGTAAATAAAAAAATAATAATACATTTTCAACATTCACTCCAATTATGTTTCAATTATAAGCTTACTCTAATCTCGGCGATTCATTTTCGCCAAGTCCTGCATCTCGTGTAAAAATTTTACGTGGAAAAATCTTTTGTCTCAAAAGAAAGCCAAGAGAACGAAACAATTATATCGAGGTAAACATGACAACTACACAACTGTCACAAAACTCTTGGCAATTTTTAAAATTTAAAAAAAAAATACTGATACTTATATTTCTATAATATATAAGTGAATAAATAAGAAAATCACCTAACTTTTGTACTTAATACGAATACGAATTCTAAGTGAATGGGCTCACAATTCATGAAGTCACATGATAAAAACAAACACGTGCTTTCCATTGAATTCAAAACAAACATTAAACTAAATGTACTTGTTGTTCTATTTGTAAAACTTAGATAAAATTTGTTGTAAAGATGATAAGAAAAAAAAAAACTTCTTCAAAAAGTTTTTTAAATCAAGGAAAAATCATATTTTATGTTAATACTTATAAATAAAATGCATTTTGTATACATATGTACTTTTTAAAAGAAAGTTTCTGCAAGGAGCAAAACTTGGCAACACCGGAGGGCGTGAACTGATTAGCTGGAAACTCTAGATAGTTTTTATCGTGTGATTAAGACGTCACATGAGTTTTTGAATTGGTTGGCTAGAATCACGTGGCTTTCACTATCATGTGACTATGATGTCACATGAACTGAGCCCTTAACGTCACCACTATAACATATCTCTGAAAATTAAATTGATTATTGTTGAAAACAGCAGAGTGGTCAAATACATTTGATTGGGATCTAAAACAACAGCCCTTGGTGGTTAAAAAAAAAAGGAAAACAAATATTTTATTTTCACTGTTATTTCGAATTTCGCCATGCCGGTGGTAGCCTAATGGTTTTGGTCGCGAACTCGTGGACGGCGTATCTTGGGGGCGAGTCATAGCGCCACTGAAGACCCATCGCGCAGATGCACGTTCAATTTGTCGTAGCCCGAAGTGTGGTGCACTCCCATGGGTGTGGTGTGGAAGTCTGGAGAGGGTCTCAGAATGACGAGGTGCGTCGCCAGTGTTGCTTTGTAGTAGGACGTGAATAAACACTCCCGAAATGTTGATCCAGTTTCTTGATGGAAGTAGAATATAAATTTGAACATTTTTTCGGGTGCAACGCAAAACTGCGCACGTTTCAGAAGAGGGGGTTGTCGAAGACATTGGCAATTTGTCACTGAAGTAAAATTAATCCAAGGATTGTTTTGTTACCAGACTGTGAAAAAAAAAGGGGAGGGGTGATGGCATTTCTCGTGTCTTCGGTAAAGTGAGATATTCGTTGGATGAAATATTTAGAGGCAGATCTCCGATGCAAAGCCTACTTGACAGATTTGTGGCTTCGGTCCACCCTTCTGTCACCCCTCCGTGACTTATTCGAGGGGAGGCCGAGGGCACGTGACTTTGTACCCACTGCACTTTTTTCGAATATCGCGTGGCATTTAGGAGTTGCAAATAATTTTATTTTGGTTTTTCTATCTTTCTCTTTAATTTTTTAAACCATTTAAAAACATTTGAACGGAAAACTAAAAATCTATTCATCTCGTCAAAATAGACATTAGTTTTATTAAAATTTTATGTTTCGTTTCATTTCCAGATATTTTGTTCTGTTTTCTACTCAATTCCTCTTCTTTTGTTCCAGAACCGAGTGGAAGTTCAGCATGAGATTCAATCAGAACTGTCAAACGACTTCTGGCAATCCGACCGACAAGAAGAAGAGAAAATTCAGAGTAGGTGTGAAACGAAATGAACCTTTTTCAATGTTCTTTGCAGGGTGAAAAAGTTCAAACTATTCCTGAAATTTTGTTAACAAATTATGGAATGCCTAAAAACATGGCTAATTCCCAGTTATTAATTGCAGGATATAATATACTTAAAAATTCATAATTCATCAATTCGCAATCCGATACATTTAAGAACTCTGTTTTTGATTAGAACTGAAATATTTTTACACATTTCTGTATCTCCTGAGAACTGAGATTCTCAACCACTGTGCCACGGCACCAATTTTTTTTAAAATCCTTAATTATACTCTGAGAAGAGAAATAAAATGTGGAATCGAATCATTTGGCCGTTTGATAGAAATAAACTTAAGGTATTCGTGGTACATTTAACATCGAAAATTATTATCTATTTTTCATAGTGTATTACAAATAAGTAAAATTCTTTTAAACTCATTTTAATTTTAGTGTGCCCACTAAATTTTGAAACTGTTAAAGGTGTACCGCAACAACAACAACAAAAAGGTTGACAGTGACTGCCTTCAAGTCAGTGTCAACGGGAAGCCGTGGTAGCCTAGGGGTTAAGGTAACGGACACGTGGCTCGCGTGTCATGAGTTCGAGCCCAACACCACTGAAGACCTGCCGTATAGGGGAGCGATGCACATTGAATCTTTCGAGAGTTCAAATGTCCTCCCGCTCATGTGGTGTGGTGGTTAGGAGAGGGGGGTGCCAGCTCAGGTGTCGTTCTCGTCACTTGACCATAGTTCAAAATGATGAAGTCCATCGCCAAAACCGTCGAGTAGCTGAACAGAGTGCGACGTTAATATTCACTCACTAATGGCCACTCTAGCCTGGTGGTATAGTGACAGACTTGTGGCCGACATATCATGAGTTCAAACTTTAGTGCCACTGTAGACCCACCGTGTAGAGGGTCCAATGCATGTTTAATCTGCCTGGGCTCAATTTCGTCTCGTCGACGATGTTCGAAGAGGGAAGTTCAGCCCTCGTGTTGCTTTAGAGGCCGATGTTAATAGACACTCACTCTCTTTAGAATTAAAGAGTAATGTTTTCACAGAGTATGTACTGTGGTAGTAAAATTTAGGAAAGAATTCTCTTTCCACGTAATTTTTTCCCCTCGATATATTTGTAATATTATGCAGTACGGAGATGAGATATGAAGCATGAAAACATAGTTCCAAGAAAATTACAAAAAAAGTAAAGAACAGTGAGTTCACACACACACAGTTGTATCGCCGTTTGCATTTCTTTCGCCGGAATATTTCGAAAGTGTATTTTTTTTAAAAAAGGACTAATTCCTCTTTATTGAAATGAAATATGTAAGCCCCTGCAAAAATTTAAGTCTTTTAAACCTATGGATTAATGTGGTACCTCATAGTTGACATGTAGTTAGGAATCCTAGCAATGTATAAATTAAAAACGAGACAAATTATTCAGAGACCTTATTGAGACAACCATCCTGATAATAATGTTTTTTTGAGGTGGAAAAGTGGCTCAGTGGTAGTGTATCGCGCTTCCACACCCCAGGTTCAAGGTTCAAATCCCGGGCTGGGCAAGGTTGACTCAAGTCTTTCATCCCTTAAGTGGGTCAATAAATGAGTACCAGGCTTGTTTGGGAACTAAACACTGGGGATTTTAGCGTCAGACTGACCATCTGACCGGAATATCTGCTTATGCACCTCAGCGCCCATGGTCACGTATATTGAGATGGGCAAACTTGGCCTTGGCTTCTTTGAGCTGTTGGCCACTAAGTTTAGTTTAAGGTGGAAAAAATTGAAATAAATTAATGTTACTTTGCATGTTTGTATGTGAATTTAATTATTCTTCTATCTGCGTGTGTGAGGAAGTGTTTATTGATGTCGCGCAAGAAAGCAACACGAAGAGGTTTTTGGCGACGGATCTCAAAATTTTGAGTCACGGTCAAATAACGAGAACTACACTTGAACTGGATCGTGGCTGGCTTGTCACGAGTTCGAGCCCAGTACCACTACAGACCCCCGTGTAGGGGAACGATGCACGTTAAATCTGTCGAGATCTCAAACGTCCTCCCATTGGTGTGATGTGGTAGTTAGGAGAGGGGGCGCCAGCTCAGGTATCGTCCTCGTCACTTGACCGTGGTTTAAAATGACGAGGTCCGTCGCCAAAAGCCCTCGTGTTGCCTTATAGTGCGACACTTACTCTTGAGCGTCGACAGATTTAACGTTTGTCAACCCCTCTACACGACGAGCCTTCAGTGGCATTCGGGCACAAACTCATAAAGCATCGGCCACGAGTTGGTGACCCTGATCATTTCACTATTAATATTCAAGTACAGTCATGTAAAAGAGCTGATGCACACATGTTAAATCTTTCCAGGCTCTAAGTACTCACGTTTGTGTGATGTGGTAGTTTGGTGAGTGGGGTTCAAGCCCGATCTCTTTACCTCACCAAAATACAAAATTATGTCGCCAATAGTCTTTCAGCTTCAAAATACGATGTCAATAAAAAAATCAAGTTTAAATTTCTGTATGTACGTCTGTATTTAAAGATCCTTTAATAAGCAAGTATTTCAAATTAGTTTACAATACAATAAATTTAAAACAAGAAAGCAATCTAATGTGATTTTAATTAAATTACATTATTTTTTTTCGTAAATACGTTATCGATTCAGAAACTAGATTGTAAATTGAAATTCAATGGATTCAAACTTCGTAATAAATATAATACAGAGAGAGATGTGTTTCAAAAAATAAGTATTTAATTTAAAACAAAAGCTCTAATATTCTATATTTAAGGGAATTCGAAAAATTATGAAGGAAAAAATAGACAGTAACACTTCGGGAAGAATGAGGAAAAAAAAAAGTTATCAGGCACAAAAGTACATATCTTCACAAGCTCCTAAGATAATACGATCAGTTAATTTTGAAAATAAAAAAAAGTTGATACACACACATGCTTGCGGAATCTACACTTTTCCAATTCGTAGGCAAACCAACGTATCTTGTGTATGGCTTATCTTCTCATGAAGCGCTGAAAGTAAAAACGCGCCAAAGGTACCAAAAGATTGGAAATGATCTGAGGAATTTCGTTATTTCAATTAGTTAAGAGATTTTTAGTAAAAATGCACGATTCTTCTGCCCCTGTGTGCAGCTCATTGCGCCAAAGGCCACAGTCAGGCACACGAAAATTATTTTATGGCATCCCGCGATTTCCACGGAGGCGTGGCACTACGCAGCGAGAGGGTTCATGTGATGATGGAAATCGGGTTCTCCACCAAGATAGAAGGGTTTCAATAAATTTCTGTCCAATTTCAATTGGATCAAGAATAAGTGACGGCGAAGAGGATCTAGTTTTTAAAGGACATATAAACAGAAACAGTAATTTTGCATGTGGAAGCTAAAAATGTAATGTTAACAGATTATATACAAATGCATTCAAACAAAAGTACGCATTTACAAGCCTTAACATTGTTACCATTGCCACCCGATCGGCAAAGGCCAGATCAAGGCCCATGAAATTCATCATGGTAAAGGGCTAAGTGACGCCTGTCGTTAGTCGTAGCTTTGAGCAACATACAGGTGACAGTATGATTTGGCTCGGTTTCACCCCAATTTTGAGGGAGAACTCCTTGAGGGTGGTCAGGGCCTCCCACCTCTCTTCCCCTTCCACCAACTGCACGAGAGGACTTGCGGCTCGACGGCTATTTTCACCAACATTCATTGTAACTGTGATTCCAGCAGACTGAGCTGGAAAAAACTGAGCGCAAAATGATGTGGAGGGAGAATAGACGTTTTTCGCAAATAGTTCGTCAGCTGATGTTAAGGGCAGCCACCGCTTCCTCTTCATTCATTCTATCTTAGTATTTGTGTTGTACCGTCTTCTTTTTAACTTATTAAATGTTTAGAAATACGAAGTGCTTCTGCGTCTTCTTCATATATATAAGAATATTCTTTTTGTAGTTGCTGGTATCGCTGTCGGACTGCGAGTCAGATCGTGGGGTGGACGTCGCCCTTTCAAGCGCAGTTGTCGTGCACAATAACTCCAAGAAAACAAAAGGTATTTATTCCATAATATTCTATGTAATATTGATTTCAAACGGTCTCAGGAATTTTTTTCGGAAAAAAAGTGTTTTTGAGGATCTCTCGCTCTCAAAAATACTTGTTTATTAAAATGCAATTTCTTTTGAAATTTAAATTAATTTGAATAAAAAATTGCACTTTTTAATTTGTTCATTATCTTAATTTATAAATGAAAAGGAATCCGAAAAATTGTTTCATTTTATGTTAAAATTCATATGTTTTGCAATGAATTATGGTCCATATCACATTTTTTATGTTTTGTTTCTTGGATTCTTCAAAAGGTTTCTTCTTAACTTTACAAACATAGAGATAAAACTGCGTGGCTGCAAAAACGAGATTTCAATCCGTTTCTTTTATTTATATAGTGATTATTTCTATTTCATCATAAATTCTTTCCAGGACGTCAAAGCCTAAATTTAAGTTTCTTTAAATGCCTGCCTTTTACACTGCTCAAAAAAATTAGAGAAGCAAGCAAAAAAGTGAAGAAACCATTGCACGATAGTCATGCATGGGCATAAAATGGAAAATACAGGTGCAGCAAAACACAATACAGACAAAAAGAAGCAAAAAACCATTATATGGGAACTTTAATTCATTGGAATAGTATAAAGAGTTAGAAATGATGCTTCAGGGCATCACACACAATTGGGTTACATGTAAATAATAAAAAAGCTGATTGTTTAAAAATGATACAGAATGTTTAATATGCTGTGTGGTTCCCCCCCGAACTGTTAAGTCTTTCCCGCACCAGATTTGCATGGATGCCATTGATGAGACTTTGGGAATACTCTTTCTCTGTTAACTAAGTCCGATTCTTCTGTTCTCCAAGCAAGCTCTTGCATTGGTCTTGTAGCAACGCGTCATCTGAGTGTATTCTAAACACACTCGATCGAATTAAGATCAGGAGAGCATGCTAGCCATTCCATACGCTGCATTGTTTCAGCTTCAAGAATGTTCTCCACAAGACTAGTTGTATGAAGTCTGGCATTATCCTGCATTTCAAGAAAGAAATCACCAATGGCTGCAGAATATGGCACGACATGGGGTCTCAGTATCTCGCGTGTATACCTTTGAGCTGTCAAATTCACATTCCGAATTAAATGCACACAGTACGTCCCCCAATGCTGATTCCTCTGCTCATACCATTAAACCACCGCGTTTCACATGTGATATTTCGTGAATGAATATAGGGTTATTTTGAGTGCCTTTCTCACCAAACTAAAACATGTTTGGTGTCACTCTCTAAACTGAATTAGAACTCGTCTGCAAACAGCTCTTGACTTCACTCACTTTGCATCCAATCTCGATGTTCAGCAGCTTTATTGCTTCGGGCCGCAAATGTCTTGTGGTCAACGGAATACACACCATTGGCCTACGTGCATACACCCAAATGAAGTCTACTTCGCATTGTTTGACTTGAAATTTTTCGTCCTGTTGCCAAAGGAACGGAAGCTGTTAACAAGATATATCGGCCATTATTTGTTGTTGGCCGACATCGAACATGCACGAATTACTGGAATTGATTCCACAGTCTTGTCACTCCAACTACATCCGCTACAGTTCTTTGGGCTTCCCCGGATCCTAGTCTCCTGATAATACGCCAAGCCATAGATCTCGCTGTCGAGACAGTCCCCTTTTCTCAAAACAACAACCCAAAGTTCAAATTTCACCTCTAAGACAACGAAAAATAACAGCTTCTACGAAATCATGATTTCTGCACTTATGTCCTTTTTCTGCTTTTTGACGACGTGAACATGGATTTGCGTACATATATATCAAGTTTTCTTCTTTTTTCTAGTACACTCCACAGACTATAGATATTTTGTTTTTTACGTTAGTTATCAAAAGAAATATTTACGCAATTTCGTTAACCCTTTATCTATCGCATTTTGATTTACTGCAGTTTTTTTCATACAATATATTTTTTTTTTGAATCACTACATTGAAAATTAAGGGATATACATAAAAAAAACACTCAACTTTGGGAAATTTAATCCGTTAGAGCCACAATTATAATTAATTAAAGATGTTCAACTGTAAAATTAATTATATACACTGTTGACTTAAAATAAATAGTCAAATAGTTTTCTAAGGTCTTCCTTAACATACAAAAAGAATAAGACACTTAAATTTTGACATTAACTATTTTTTCGGGACAAAAATGATAATCTTCGCAATCCGCTGAAAACGCAATGTCTGCTATAAAACTATTCGCCTTCCCCGCTAAAATACTCATCATAGAATCCGTGCTGCCATACATTTTGAAAGACAGGATCTCAATGAATATTCCTGCTAAGTATATCGTCAGAATATTTATAAAAATATGATTATTCTATGTAATTTTAAAGTGAGTGGTACTTATAAGTACCGTCGGTAGATAAAGGGTAAAATCCATGTGCTCCCCTAATTTGTTTTAGCAGTGTATGTTAATTATTAGAATGTCCCGAGAAATTTTGTATGTTTCTAATAGCATTTTCCAGATTATCGTCAAAGGGACAGATATTCGGATTTTTAAGGGGTCTCAGGGGTGTTAAATTTTTCTGGAGGTCTGAAAATATAAACAATTTTCAAACAGGTATAATTCTTTTAAATTTAAATTAAATGATTCGAATCTTTTACACATTATTTATAAAAGAATGGGGCTTCAGAAAAGTATAAAATGTTTAAAATATAATCATAATTTTAAAAATCATAAGCATATGAAAATTCTATGATAAATATTAAGTATTTTTTGCGTTGCGCACGCTATTTTCCAAAATAGTAACTTTAATTACTAGCTATAAGTTGAATAATAAAGTTAAATGTATTCTCATTACACTGTAGCTAATTTTATATAAATAGAATAATAACTTACATATTTTAATAAATAAAAAATATACATTTTTTAAAAATATTTAAAAAATTGCAATGTTTTACAAATATTTTGAAATACAAAAGACATATAATACTAAAAGTAGGCACAGCTTAAAGAGTATGATGCATTTTATAATTCTATAAATTTTTATACATCAGATGCTACTATTTTAGAAAATAGCGTGCGCAACACAAAAAATACTTAATATTTATCGTAGAATTTTCATATGCTTATGATTTTTAAAATTATGATTATATTTTAAACATTTTATACTTTTCTGAAGCCCCATTCTTTTATAAATAATGTGCAAAAGATTCGAATCATTAAATTTAATTTTAAATGAATTATACCTGTTTGAAAATTGTTTATATTTTCAGACCTCTAGAAAAATTTAACTCCCCTGAGACCCCTTAAGAAAATTTTAGTATCATATTTTCAGAAGTATCATTAGTCATTATTTCATTTTAGTATCACTGGTCTTTCAGTATCATGTTAAGATATATCATGCCACACACATTTTCTAATTAATAAGTATTACTCTTAAACTTTACTCAAAAGTAATTACATAGCCCTTTTAAAACTGACCGGTATATAAATGTTACATTCGAAAGTTGTGTCAACTCTGAAACTTTTAACTCACTGTGAGGCTTTACCACGATGTGCATAGTATTCCACTCATGTCCAAAATTAAGGTCACAAACATAAAATCTGTAAAAACAGATGAACTATTCGGTGCGTTGTCACGAAATTTGGCATAGAGACATGTTAGAATCTGAGAAAGAATATAGTAACATAACAATATACAAAAGATTTCAATTTTGAATAAAAATAAAGTTTTTATCAAAAAGTGGGAAATCATGAATAAGAGATGAAGCCTTTTTTTCTGTAAAATGTGGGCCCTGGTTGAGCTTCCTGGTGACAGTACCTCTTGTTTGGAATGGATTCCATAGACGCGTACCCATCGAGCCACCTCAGCTTGAGGCTAGACTCCATCTCAAAAAATCATCTAAACGATTATGATAAGTCATTCTCACTGCAAACAGACTAACTTGTTTCTTGTAATGCAATATTCACAAAACTGGAGGCAAAATTCCCATACGCTTGAACGGTCGCAATCCAGTAATTCTGTAAAAACGAACGCTAAACAACATCTTTTCCTAAACTGAAGGTTGATGTTGTACTACACATTCTTCAAAATATATAAAATACAAATTCTATCAGTTTTTCTTAAGGAATTTTAAAATTATGGCGAAAAACATGTTTGTGACCTTAATTTTGGACATCAGTATTATTTTACTCCTTATATTCCTACCAGTCTTGAAGCCTAAAGAAACTATTTTTAAGGAGTCAAAGAATGCAGACCTTGTAGAGATTGCAAGAAAAGGCCGTGTGTTTTTTCCATGGGGGAGGGGGCAAACTTCGGTTTGTTTCTAGAGTAAGAAATATATATATAATAGATTTAATAAATAGTAATAAAAACCACTATTCTAATCTACTTTACACTTTGAATTTTGTTTTGAGAGGTTCCTTTTTTAATATTTTTCTCTCTCAGATCTGTTGGTGATCGAGAACCTGCTGCCTGAATTCGGCCACCCTGGTAGCAACTTGGTCATTACCGGCAGACATTTCGACAAGGACATGCACGTGTACGTGGGAGGAGTCCTTGTGCCCTGCATAGTAAGCTGACACACGATCATTTTTATAGATTCTTTTTTCATCCAAATATATAAATAGAATCCACACACACACAATACTCTTGCTAAATTGAATAATATATTTGTGATATATCTCTGCAATATTATTCTTGGCATTGCCTATTCAAGATCACGCAGTGTGTTGGTTCTCCATCAGGATATTATTCATTTCCAACTTCGTGTATATGAATCCGTTTCTTGTTAAAAAATAGGCCCCAAATTTCATTTCCTGTTCTGTAACACAATAAGCTGGATTCAAACTTATATATGAAGCAGTATAGTAAATTTATGGATGCACCAAATCTTCCCGAGTGTATATGACTACTGGGACATTTTTGTTCTTGACAATGTATTTTAGTTATGGATTATGAATCTAGCTTCAATCGAATACAATTTTTAAAAAAATACGACTCAGTACCTCGTCTTTAGTTTTTAGAAATAAATTAACAATGATCCATTTTAAAAATTAAACACTCACACAAATTAACTTATAATTTACTCAAATCATAGCAATTAATCTAAAGGAATTTTTTTTCAGAGGCTCTACAATAGTACAACGCTTTTACAGGTCATTCTACCCGACCTAGGACCCAGTGGACCTCGGTCAGTGGTTTTGAAGAAAAAAGATCGAGTCATCGAGTCACCGAAACCATTGAAATATTGTAAGTGTGACAAATTTGTAGTCAATGGATTTTTCAATAACTTGCAATATCCAATTCAATGTAATATTCAATGTAATAATCTAATTCATTACATATTAATAAAATAAACATAACTGAGAACAAATTTATCAACTTCCCCCTCAATCTATAATATATTAGAAATAAATGTTTTGAAATCCATTTTCTAATAGTAAAATTCTTTTCAGCAAAGGATTTGATTTTCCTTACAGCCGTGTTCCCCATCTTTTTGGGGGTCATAGAACCCGAGTGGTCAGGATCGCGAATGACGTTGAGTCTAGGTGCCACGAAAGATGGGGTGTAGAGGGAATGATGCACGATTAAATCTGTTGAAGCTCAAAATTTTCGCATTGGCGTGAGTGTCGTGCTCGTCGCTTGACTGTGATTACGAGGTCCATTACCAATTAACTTAGTGCAGCTACGAAGTGCAACCTCAACAAAACATCTTTTTTTTTTAAAAAAAAAAAAATCTTACCTCATTTACAGCGTTTGTATATTTCAATGCTACAAAAACGCTTGTGTTAAACGTTTTTATGTTGTAAAATTTGAAATACTTCCTGAAACGTGTTTGAGTATTCATATGTGCTACAAATAAATAAATATTTACACATATACAAAATTTTATTATTTATTTTTCCCAATTGTGTGTGGTAAGGGCCCAAGCAAAACAACATGGAAATTTCAATCACTAGATGAAAAATGCAGTTTTTAATGAAATCTAATTCTTGACTGTGTGAATAATTTTTTTTCTCTTCTAGACCATCTGAGAGACCACGCTTGCGCTCCATCCATCGATTGTTACTTTTGCCGCAGTATGGATATCATGGTAAGACGCCGAATTTTGTACAATTTATAAACAGGGATTATATATATATATATAAAAAACCCAAGATTATGGGTAACGAGGTGGATCATACAGCTGAGGAAAATTACCTTTTGTTTACATCGTGGATTGACACATAGTGTATGCACAAGAAATAAATTTTGCACGTCTACTTATCATATACTTAATATTCCACTAAATATCATGGTGATCGATATTCGTCAAAAAATAAAGCGTTTTCGCGCGCCTTTCCCCTCGTAGCTGATCTCCTTCCAATCTCTTTCTCTAAGTCTTCTGGATGAGCCTCTCGAACGCCCCCTACGATTTCTGTTTGAAAGGAACACGGATCTGCAACATACAATCTCAGTCTTGGTCCCAACCACCCCTGGTTCTTCTGGAACAAAAGTCTGTCTGGACTGCTGCCCTCTTGTCGCCATTTTTCTAAAACCTTATGGAAGGGATAAAAATTAACTTGTCGCTCCAACACCGAGAATACAACCCATGGCATTTCTTCATCACAATAATCGACACTCCCTTCCACATATGTGTAGCATGGCTACATGTTAGACGGAACAAAAGAATGGACAGCCTTTGAAACAGATGTGTCCCATTTGTAGTTTTGGCCATACATCGCGATCCTTAGCCTAGGGCGCCAGAAAAGAAGAGGGGTAGCAATCATCTAGCTAAGAGACGACGCTGCAATAGTAAACACTAAATAAAAATAACTTAAGGGATTTCAAACTGTTGAGTCCTTCGGGATGACTCAAGATGGTACAACAAAAAACGAAAGAACGTGTGCAACATATTTTGCTTTCTTTTATCGTAAACTATATAATTATTGGTCTCCTAGCAGTTTTTAATCCTTTTTGTGCCTCTTAACGTATTGCAAGAAACTAATTACAAATTATTTAAATTTTTTTGGCACTTCATACATTGTTAAATCATTCCATTTGGGTTAATGCTACAATCAAAAGAGAAGCATCGCTCACAATAATTATCTCTCTGCAGGCTCCCATGTTCCTCGAGAATAGCAAAAAACGGCACTGCCAGCAGCTAACGGATTGGGAGTCAGGCTCTTTGAACTCCACGACCTGGGTGGAACAGCCAGTTGCTAACTGTGGTTATCACTGGACGCAGTCCCGAGTTTCGCAGTCGGGATTCTCAGATCAGATGCCTGGACCGCCTCCTTCCTCGTATTTAGAACTTGTGAATGGACCCAGCCATCAAGAACAGAGCAAAAGAATGAGATTTTCCTCGCCTCTTCCTTCGCATCCTTATCAAGCGCCCTGTGAGTATTCCATTTTGATTGACTCGTACATTCGACGTCTGGTTCATGAGAAAGAAATCATATAATATTTCCATAAAATGCTTTATCTGATGTTAACTTTTTTTACTTTGATTTCATTGTTATACGGTGGCCGCGGTAGCCTCGCGGTTATAAACACGAACTCGTGGCTAGCGTATTATGAGTTCAAACCTAGTACCACCGTGTGACGGGGCTTTCATCGCGTTTTCTTTTAACAGTCCTCCTGGGTTTCCTTGGGGCCGAAATGGCAATTATTTCCAACCAACTCGAGAAGAAGAACGTGTGTATATGCAAATTAGGAATCTTATATATAGTAGAAGTTTAGCAATCGTGAGGTGGCTATGCGAGGTCTATGTCTATGCTTAGAAGTGATTGAGTAAAAGTTAGAGGAAATACCAAGTCCAAGATTTAACCTACTGGTATCCGTATAATCAAGTTAAAGGTGGATCCGTGATCACAAGGATTAGAAACAGATTGAAGCCACGTCACAGTTAGGACAAACAAGGTAGCTATTTACTTAGGATATAGCGGTAAGCATTTTTGATTAAACTATAAGGAAAGTGCGTGTATTAGTGAGATTAGAATTAAATTGTAAAGTTAGATATAGTGGTTAATTACGCGATTATTTAGTAATACGAGTTGTGTCTTCTTATTCCAGATCTGCTTACTTTGATTATTATTATTGTTATGTATTGTGATTAAGTTAAAATCTTAATAAACAGATATTAAGATGAACTATTTGCATGATTCTTCGTTATTCTCTACAGAAACAGGTCATGTAGATAGTAGAGAACAGGGGCACCAAAGATAAGGGGCCTCACAACCGTCTAGAAAGAGCCCCTGCACCTTAGATCTGTCGAGGCTCATTGTCTTCCCGTTAGTGTGATGTGGTAGAAGAGAGTGGGGCCAGTTCGAGTATCGTGCTAGTCACTTGACCGAGGTTCAAG
This sequence comes from Trichonephila inaurata madagascariensis, assembly GCA_019973955.1. Classification (NCBI taxonomy): domain Eukaryota; kingdom Metazoa; phylum Arthropoda; class Arachnida; order Araneae; family Nephilidae; genus Trichonephila; species Trichonephila inaurata. Next base: position 586,326 of record BMAV01021828.1, on the reverse strand, counting down.
GCAACGAGGTCCGTCGCCCTCGTGTTGCTGCACGTATTTATAGTGCGACGTCAAAAAACTCTCTCTCTTTCACTCATATATGACCGATCAGATTAGTAATTTTTCTTAATTTTGCATTTTCAATGAAAAATTTGGTCTAAGTACATTAAACAGAAAAAGTATCCTGATAATACAAATTTTGAATGGATGTTGTCTCGGAACTTTACAACACACGATGCATTCCATTTTAATTACTTATATTCGTCAAAAGTTGGGAATAGAATATAAGAGGCAAAATCATTAGAAACTAGTCTCGAATCTGTGATCTTTCCCCGGAGCCTCTTCTGTCCTTCTTTAGGAACAAAACATGCTAAGAAATCCATTTTCTTGATCAATCCGTAGTTGACTGTCGTGACCCCTTTAAATCACTTCGTAACATGGTAGCGTGAGAGATCACACAGCTAAGTGCCAAAAAGACAATAATAAAACAGTAGTTTGTCAAAATTCATAGATAATCACGTTAAAGAAAAATTCAGTTCATGCATTCAAGCGGGTGAGCCGCCAAGTCCGTCCTTTACCCGTATGCAAAAATCATCTCCCTTGGTCCTTGAGGCGCAGCTGCCCCGCAAACTCAACCGAGCGTCTTCGAAGAGCACAAAACTTAAGAGCGAAGTAATTCTGTAAATGGCAGGAGATCGAGAGTCCCGTCAACTTCCGAGTTAAACTTTAAAATCTTTGGGCCTCCTATACACTTTCACGCCTCCAATCACCTCTCATTGGCTCGTGTTACACATCTGCACCCGGCTCTTCTCACTTTAGTCCTAATCTACTGGTGCTTGGGAACAATAGACCTTGTCACATTCACACTGAAGGTGTGTCTTTGTCCCAACTGGCCGACATTACTCTTCATTCAAGTTGTTTGCGGCACAGATGTGCAAGAGGAACCCAAACAATTATGCTGTTCCTTGATGCTTTCTTCCAAAAAGGTTGCGACTTAAGATCCTCTGTATGTTGGCAAAAGAAAAGGTGTGGCGACATCAAAGATATTTTCCGAATCAGTTCACATATGTTATGCCTTAGTTATGAGGAAAGAATAGCCGGTCTTTTTTGGGAGACACAATGCCCCCTCTAGATAACTTGGTCCCCTTTACGTCAATCTTGACAAGTGTTGTTGGAGAAAGTTCTGCTAATGAGCAGATGTCGCAAAGTAGATTTAACTTTTCCGGAAGTTTGTGAGCTGTAAATTTAGAGTGAAACGAATTTTATAAATATGCTTGAATAAGAAAATTAATCATATTAGATAAAAATTTCATTTTTATTGTTATCTTATTCATGCTAGAATTTAGCAACTGATTCAAGTTAATTTTTGTTTAAGATAATCTGCTATCTGAAAACAATTGCCTGTAATCCCCGTTAATTGAACCGGACTATGAAAGCGGGATTAAGAAAATGCAAACAACCAAATTAAAACTTCATATTTCGTCTTTTTTAAATTCCGGTTCTTCAACTGTGAGTTGTAGTTACTGTAAGGCCGTTTTTAACTCTCCCGGCGCCCTAGGCACTTCAAATTGTTACTCCCCCCTCCACTCTATTTCCAGGGCATCCCCTCTCCTCACCTTGCCAGTTTGGGTTCGGCCACTTATATATATATATATAAGCAATTTATCTACTTCCTGTAGACGAGTTGACTTCCTTGTAGGTTCTCTGTCTGCAATCCTCACTTTCTGCTCCTTACGCAATAATGATTCAGTAGAGGTGAAAGAAAAAATTCATGAACTCAATGGTTCTGACTGGGATCCCAGGCGGAACATGGCTGCAGTCTCCCTCAGCCTTCTGTTAGCTTGTCATGCAGACAGTCCTTTTCAAATATTTCCTGATCCGTGGGAAAATACATTCAAGAGAATGATGCAAAGAGAAAGATATGGGAGACCCTTCTCCATAGCTCACTCCCAATGGGTCTTCCTCTACAGGTTTTCTCAGCTGTTTTTAGAAGTTTGACCGGCCTCAGCAACACCTACACCGAATTGGTGTGAAAGACACTCCAGACTTCCCTCTATGTCTTTGTGTGAATTTTGTTCACCTGACAGTTTGCGATTCTCTGGCCAACACAGGTTTTAACTTTTCTTCTGACTGCAAAGGCTGCTTTCTATTGGGCTGTTCGTAGAGAAATGGGATTTTCCCTTCCCTCTTTTTACTCTCTTTGTTTTGGAGTCTTTCCATTATCCACCACCGTAAGGAAAGGAGAGTTGGCTTTTGTTCATTTCTTTCCTCACAGCATCGCCCACCCTTTAATAAATTTGCAATTAAGTGGAGTAACGGAGGGTCCCACTGCAAAGTCAGGTTTTGGATCCCAAGCCGGATGTTGCAAAACCATAGCCTTTGGGCCGCCTAGAATCCTGCTCCTCGCAATGCGAGGGTGAACGTTATGCCACTGGTATACACTATTGTATGAACTGTTTTCAACTTGTTGATTATCATCTTCATCATGGCTTACCTCGCTTTACTGTCTTTTACTTTTAGATGTCCTTTTTCTTTGTTGAGCCACTGTCATTGTACTGGTGGGCTGCGGTAGCCCAGTGGTCGAGGTATCGAATCATGGCAGGCATGTCATGAGTTCGAGCCCAATACCACTAAAGACCCGCCGTGTAGGGCAGCGATGCACGTTAAATCTGTCGAGAGCTGAAACGTCCTCCCGATGGTGTGGTAGTTAGGAGAGAGTGGTGCCAGCTCAGGTGTCATCCACGTCACTAGGCCATGGTCCAAAATGACGTGGTCCGTCGTGTAGCTGAACAGTGCGACGTTAATATTCACTCACTCACTCACTGAGTCATTGTACTGGTACAAATAAAGGAAGTTTCTTTTCCAGCTTTGATCATCGCAAAATCATTAATAACATTATTAGAATCAGTTTCCATGGTAATATCATTTTGAGTGCATTGCAACATTAAAGTGTTAAGCTTTTCATTTTTCATAGTAGATCTCATTTCAGTTTTTACTCACAAAAGGTCAGAAATGTTTCTCTCATGACTCGCTAGGTGGTGGTACATTTCCTGTAATTTTATTTTTTTTTCTCATTTTGCGCCCTGCGCACGTGCCTAGAGTGCATCAACGGAAAAGGGGCCTTGGGTTACTGATTGAATCTCATTGGCCAGAATAGACTCCTTAACCTCAATTGAGATATTTACTTATTTAACTCGGTAACACACACACACACGCTAGTTTTCATTTACTTCTGGATTCCAATTTTTACATGAGGCATATAGTATGGAATCAAACAAAAATAAATGGCCTTTTTTAAACTCATTGTATCGTTACAAAAGATTGTATGTCCAACAGGAAGAACAACAAACAAACGTTCCTTAATATGGGATATGCCTTCGCACCGTCTCTTCAAACTAAGCACCAGATTGTCCAACAGTTTTGAGGTAAGAATGTCCATTCCTGAATCAGCACTTGTTTCAGTTATTGAGTTTTCCTCAGAGGGTGTATCGTGCCGCAAGGCGTCTCCCCAAATCCTTCAGCATATGTTCTATGGGATTTAAATCAGTGGAGAACGCTAGCCGATCTATTCCAGTGATATCTTCCCAGTAGCTGCTGAACATAAGCAATCCAGTGTGGTCGTGCATAAAAACGAAGTCTGGTCCATTAGCAGCTCGGAACAGACGCAGCTGGGGAAAGATCGCCTCCTTGTAATAGAGATCTCCGGTTACAGTACCTTTGTCGAAAACGTGGAGCTCAGTCCGCCCGTTCGGTATAATACTTCTCCAGACGACAACTCCAGGACCAACATAATGGTCTCTTTCCGTGATGTTACTGGGATGAAACCGTACCCCGACCTCTCTCCAAATCAACTGGCGTTGAGAATCTTTAGTGGCACTGAAACAACTCTCATACGTAAAGATGACACAGGTCCATTGATGAGATGTGCAGTATTTGTGTCCCTTACACCACTCTAAACGGTGCCGCCGACGGCCAACTTTCAAAGGGATGCAGTGTTTAGGACGGTGGGTGAATAGGCCACTTCTGTGGAGTCATCTGGTCACAGTAAACCGCGATACTTGTCGCCCGGTTGCTGAGCAATGACGCTTGCTGGCTGCTATCGGGCTCTTTTCACCTGCAGGACGATATATTGGACATCCACTGCAGTTGTTTTCTTAAGGTGGCCCTTGCCTTAGGAAAACAACTTATTCACCAACCTTTCTAACAGCAGTACCTATGGTTTGCAAGGCTTTCCAAGCTCACGAAACGACACTCTTATTGATTTCGGACTCTTCAATTGCACTGGCCAAACTATGCACCTCCTCCAGTTTTCCGATCATTCTTCCACGTGTGAAATTGTCCAGATGATTCCTTTTAGCCATATTTCATGAAAGAACTCACTGGCACTTGCAGCGAATGTCTTTATTTGTGCCTCCGTTCTTCTTTTTACTGTAGTATTGAGCTGCGCACTCCTACCGCACGCTTTTGTGTACACTCACGTCGCCTATGACGCTTTGTTCCCGACATTTGCCTATTTATAAGCATACGAAAAATCGCTTACTGCGCAAGCGCTGTTAAATCTTTCAGCCGTATCAAAATTTCCTGTTATGAACCGGGGTTAGCGACGGTGAAAGGCGAAATGCCGGTTTCTTCGCTTGACTGCCGATCTAGTGAATGATGAATACGGCGGAGTGATGAAATAGAGTTTGTTACACGACAGTGAAAGAACACATGTCAAAAGGTAGTTAGAAGTAAAGAACACTATGGGAATGAATATAGTACATATTCACAGAATAATCTGTATATTGATGGTTTTTTGTCACGATTGTAAATCTCCATCCGTGTTAACCATTAAGATGGTAAAAGGAACCCGAATCCAGCATTTGCCATTTGTATCAAGTTGTATTGATACAATCAATTTTAACTACTTATATACAAAATTGGTGGCCTGCTTAAAACTTGGAATCCGCTCTTTCAGAATCAGTCTGATACTTTGGTTTTATTACTAGTACATTTAAGTACATTTATAAAGAGTTTTGGGGAATCTTAAATTTTCAATACTAGGAATACATTTCATTAAATGTTTTTTATTTATTTTAGAGTAGTGAAAAGATTGCCCCCAGAATTCAAAAAATTTCACAAACTTTGCTTTTATGAGACCGAGTCGAATCCCTGAAATAGTTTCGATGACATTCTTGTTTCCTTTTTTCAACAGATCAATGCCCTGGCCCTCAGCTGCCGCACACTCCACCTGACAGTGAGTCTTCAAGCTCCAGTCCAACCTCCCATTGATCAAGAGGCAGCCCTCAAGTTCCTTCATTTTGACTGTTCATTGAAAACGATTACTATTTCCAACTGCTTTTCAGCACACAAAACCAAAGGGTATCGCGTTTCAAACTGAATGCTTCCAGTCACTCGAAATAGAAAGTTAAAGAAAAATCGAAATCCCTTGAGTGCGTAAAAAACAGTTAATTTTTAAAAATAATTTCCGTACATTGAATGATTCAATGAAAGGAATTTGTTACTAGAGTGTAACTTATTTGGCAGGTTCTTTATTAAACAACAGTCACGTTATATAATACTCATTTGTTTTCTCTCATCCAGAATCTTAAATTCGGTTCAAAATATAGAGTATCCAGAATTTTTATATCCTTTGGTATATACTACTCGTGCATTGATAATATGTCAAGTAAGAAATGCGTTTTTTCGACCGTCGAATAAAATTTTCAACAACTCAGGATTCTTCTTTCTAATAAGTATGTTTATAAGTCGTACTAAAAGAATATAGGAGAAAAAAAATGTTTTCTAACTAGTCACAGCAATAAAGTAGCATGAATTTGGGAATTTTTAATTCAGGTTAAATAAAAAGCATCTATCTTTATATTATCGACTGGTTTATGTATAAAATTTTGGATACATTGGTTTAAAATATGATTTATTGATGATTGCGTAAATTTGAATTTATTTTAAATTCAAAAATATCGTGGAAAAAAAATGTAATTTTTATCCGATTTGTGTGTGTCAATAAAAATTGAAATTTGCTTTCATAATTTTGAAACTTATATTTTCATTTTCATTATCTATCCAATTTTGAAAAAAAACACTCTCTATAGCTTAAAATTTAAGAAAACGTTTATTAAACAGTAATTTTCATTTGTGTTGATACATTTTAAATGTATATTTTTAGAACAAATAAGTTATCTTTGGAAATTTAGTAGAACCTGTGAAGCCTTTTAAATTTAAACCATTCTCTCTAATACTTTTTCAACGTATTTATATCCGACAATGTTATGCGCTTTCGTAAGCCCTTCATTATGTGATAATTAGTGCATGTCATTTATCCTCAAGTAATCTTCGTACGATAACCGAACACCTTTACTTCCGTAGCCAAATATATGCTTCCTCCTGATTCGTCTTGGGGGTTCAAAAGAAATTTCAAGCTCTTCACATAAACTTTTAGCATATATTAAAGCGTTATCCACGAATTCCTCCCCCTCAGGGGGCTCACCTTCTTTAGGTGAGTACGGGTGTTACAATCCCGAGGTACCCTAGTGATTTTTTCCTTTTCCCTAGGGGTTTACTGTCTTTGGTAAATATTGGCTTCACGAACCCGGAGTACCCTAGTGATCCTTCTCTATTTTCGATCCTCTTCTTGTCATCTCTTCTTTTCCCGTCCAGACCACAGACCTATATTACCAAATGAACTTTGTTCAAATTATGTTTTTTCTAGTGAAACAACCGTTTTATTATTAACATATTAGGGTTTACATTTTGTATTGCGTTAGTTTAGTTTCTTTTTCTTAGATTTCTTTCAATATTTTGATTATGCTGCTTTATTTGTGTTCGAATAACACCGTTGGTTAGCCAACCCGCATGCTTGCCGTGTGCGGCGTCCCGTAAGGAGGAAAATGGTGTTCTGGGGATCCTTTGCGTTCCCTTTGCCCACGCTTCTCCCGTATGTAGGAGATCGGTGGCCTAGGGATACCTCTGCGTTCCCTTTGGCCCACGCTTCACTGTAGACGGGTGGCAGGAGTGAGCCCACTCCTGTCAGTCGGCTGGTGGTACCTCTCTTCGGTGTCCCCGAAGTTAGTGCTGCAGATAAGGAGTGTCGGGTTTACAAGTTGGATCCTCGCCCTGATGCTGTAGCATTATATTCTGGGTGTACTCTGGGTAAGCGCCGTGTCTGGTATTTGCCAGATGACCGGCACACTGCCTCCCTTGTTGGACTCCGTGGTGGGTGGAGGCACGCCAGAACGAAGTTGTGTACGCGTTCTTATGGATCCAATGCTGCTGTGCCCGGGTAAAGGCATTGTTTTACTCAAATTTCAAACCATTGATCAGATAGCTAGTACTGCACGTTTTCTTATTCTATCGTTACCCGATAATGAAATGTCAAAAAAAAATCCCCTTTTGCAGTTTTCAAAGCCCTCCAAGCTATATGCGAACAAATATCTGTTAAAAAAATGCGATCCGGTGACTAACTTGTGGAGACAAAATCAGCTACTCAATCAAAATCCTATCTATCCACAAAAAAAATTTTAGATTCTACACTTACAGTTACTCCTCACAGACCTCTAAACTCCAGTCGTGGTGTCATTTCTGAACCTGACCTGTTTACCACCCCTGAAGCAGAAATCCTTGATGGATTTTCTGATCCGGGTGTAATTCAGGTCACAGAAGAATTACAATTAAAAAAGATGCAACAATTATTCTTACAAAACACCTGAGTTTAACTTTCAATAGTCCGAATCTTCCTGCTACAATAAAAGCTGGATATCTAAAGTGCAAAATACGTCCATATATTCCGAATCCTCTGCGCTGTTTCAAGTGCCAGAGGTTCGGACATTCTCAAACTTCCTACCGCGGTCAATTGACGTGCTCTAGATGTGCAACTGTTGGGCATCCTCCCACGGACTGTACTCTAGAGCCGAAATGCGTTAATTGCACCCAGTCCCCTCCATCAGACTCAAAATTATGCCCGAAGTGGAAAACCGAAAAAGAAATCCAAGCCATTAAAACAAATAGAAATATAACATACCTATAGAAGCACGAAAGTGAATAGTTCCACAGTTATCCCAAACTTACGCACAAGCTGCCAAATCCTCAACTGTAATTACAACCACTCAAGCAGATGAAAATATTACAAAAATAGTATGTCCTCCTTTAAAATTACTACAACCATTAAAATCTGTTCTGAAACCAACTATATCTTCCTCAGTCCCTGCATTTACTAAACCGTCTACATCAACTCAGGCACAAATCTTACCATCCACATCTTTTGTCACAGTTATTTCGTCATCAGAATCTCAACCATATATTCCTTTAATAGATACTGCTCTCACCACATCTAATAATTTATCTACATCTGCTGCATTTTCTTCATCTAATAAAGCACCGTCTTCATCCGATGTATCAATGTTTACACCCTTATCAGCTGAAACATGTCCTGCTGTTGAAACTGAAACCTCTCTATCCAATACCATACCTTCTGCATCCCAGGATGCAAAACAAAATTCAAAAAGTCGCAAGAAAAGACGTCCTAAAAGAAGTATTACCTCCAAAATAGACATACAATTGACGCCTCACAAACCTAAAAAAAGCACACCTTTACAGGATACATCAGATGAGGGCATATTTATATACGATGTTGAAGGAGAGGTGGAATCGCCAAAGAAAAATTATTCCTTTGGGGAAATAAAAAATTTTTCGGAAGAATGGTGGCAGACTGAAGCTTGGAAACGTGAAGAATACTCTCACACGTTGACTCCAACCCGTAACAGAAAAAGTCGGAATTAAAAAAAAAAAATTACCTTTTGATGATTATTGGTTGTCGCAAAAATATTAGAAAGACGAGGCTTGGAAACGTGAACAATACTTGCGCATGTTAACTGCAACCCATCTTAGAAACAATGCAAGATAATTTTTTACCCTTTATTGTTTTAAAACATCCTGCAACGTAATCAATTGAATTTTAATACAAAATTTTAAATTTCTGTCGTGTCTCAATTTAAATTTTACTTAATGCTTTTCTTTGTTTTAAATCTATCCGTTATTTTCAGATCTTGTTTGACATGGTGGGGGGAAAACCCCACCACAATGTATTTGCTTTTATCATTAAAATAGGTTTCTCATACATATTTTGATGTTTTAACTTTAACTGAGAAGGGGCATTGTCAATTATTTTTAATATCATATTTAGTTTCAAATTTTAACAAATGTTTGGCGCAGCTTAGCCAGATTTGGCTCTTATAATTCTAAGTATATAGTACGTAAAATTTAATTAAATATTTGTTATTAATGATTATTTTTATTAATTAATGCTAATTATTTATTCAATAATTAGTTTTTTACTGTGTTTTTTTCGCGAAAATTGACAAAATCAAAAGGAGCATGATACAAGAATGGTGAACTTTCAACCCCCCCCCCGTGAAAGATTCCTGTGTACGCTACTGCACTCACTCCACGAATTCCTCTCGTTTTGCTTCTAATACGGTCTGTAAAGCACGTATTTTTTTAGCATATTGATGGATATTTAGTCCCTCTATTTGCAAGTAATTTTGCGCATCAATGACTTGACACAGTACCGGTTGCTAGAAGCCTAAGTAACATAAAAACGAATGCGATTGCATAGCGACTAATAAACTTCCTGCATCTGTGCGTGTATTAAAGCTTTCACTCGTTCCGTCAGTTTCGTCACGCGGGCACGATTTGGAGTTTGAAATATTTTTTTGAATTTAAATATCGCGGTGCTTACCGCCCCTTTTCGTATGCCACCCGGAGCCATGGCCTCCTGAGCACCCCCTTCGCTACGCCACTGAAGTAAACAGAAAGAGGAAAAAAATCAACTTATGTGTAATGCTTGCCCGCACTCTAGCCCCGCGTGTTGAAGGGCTTATGTGGTTCTCGTTGGCGTGGTGTAGAAAGTAGGAGAGGGGAATGCTCGCTCAGGAGTCGTCCCCGACACTTAAATGGTATTCAAAATGTAAGGTCCTTAGCCAACAGCCTTCCTGCTGCTTTGAGTGCGACGTTAATACTCACTGCAGACACAATAGGGCAGAAGCTCTCAAAACAACGTCGAGATTCAGGATCAAAGCATCAATAAGACTAATCCGAGAGCTTTCCAGTGGCCGCGGTAGCCTAGTGGTTATGGTCATGAACTCGAGTCAAAAGTTCGAGCTCTAGTGCCACTGAAGACTCGCCGTGTAGGTGGGCTGATATACGTTAAATTTGTCGAGCCCACTCCATACTACGTTTCCACTGTGAGGTTGTTCAAATGTAGAAAATAGTAGCCCATGTTAGCTTAAGAAGGAATCCTTTCCTGAGAAATGGCCTATTATAATTTCTTTTAAAACACGTCAATGCTAATTATTAGCTAACACAGATTAAATATTGCGCGGAGATTTTTTCTCTGAAGAAAAAAGTTTAGTTTCCATCTTTTGGGCTCGTCTCTTTTGTCTCTTTCGTCTCATAAAGAGTGGATATTTTTGAATATGTTGGTGCTATGAAAAGGGAGTAAGGGTTTCTCTTTTTACGTCGCCCTATAAAACAACACGAGGGCTATTGGTGACCGTCATTTTGAACCTCTGTCAAGTGACGAGGACAACACTCCCCCTCTCCAAACTCGATAGATTTATCGTGCATTAGCTCCTATAAACGGAGGTACTAGAGCTTGAACTCTTGACATGACGGCCACGAGTCTGTAACCGTAACCACTAGGCTACCCTGGCCACTTGTAATTTGAAAAGAGAAAAGGAGATGAAAACATCAAAGTGAAATGCGCCTATTTCTGTGCTCTCTAGGCCTAAGGAGTACATAATTTTGCTTAAGTTAATATTATAAAAGTTAATTTGTAATGTTCAGATAATATATTCCCAAATAGGGCAATGACTTATTTTTAAAGATAATTTTTAAAAGAAGTTTTTATTTCAAATGAGAAAATAACCTATAACTAACTAGATAATTTTGAAAATTTTAAAAAGTATTTGGTTGGTCTTAACTGCTGCATCTCGAAGCTATAGTCTAGATGGGCTCTGCGGGTAAATCGTCCTTACCTGTGAAATAATTCAGTGCAAATCTAAAACAATATTTTTAGGGGGTGGGGAGAGTTTCAAGTAAGGGGAAGTAAAAAACAATTGAAAAGTGCCTTGCTTTTTTTTTTTTTCGAACTAGATTATCAATTATTTTTTAAATAAAAATATATATATACACTCTTTTTCTGCAAAAAAAAAAAAAAAAGTAGCAGCTATTTATTGTTCGTTTACAACTGTTTATGGTGTTGATTTTGAACATGGCCATATGGCTGGGCTCACTAATCCTCTGCTAGGGGAGGCTTCGCTTCGCCGCTCCCCAACAATGCGAAGCTGATTGGGTTGCTTCCTTCGCACCGCAACAAGTGAAAGCGTGGGGCGGCGGCACCCATCTGTGGTTGAGAAAGACTCTTCGTTAGACGCACTTTCATGTCGAGATGTAACAGAAGGTATCTGTGTTGCGTCCTCAGGGGCAGCCCAATCTGATTCTTTCTTTAAAAGATAAAAATGTAGAACAGTCTATTTGTTTTAATTCTACACCAATAAACTGTTTCCCAGAAAATAAATAATTTTTCAGTTAGAGAGGATTACTTGCTCCTAAAACATATAATAATACAAAAGATAACATTGATAAACAAAAATTGACTAATCTCTGTCCTTATATTTAAAACTAATATTTCGATTAAATACATTCTTGAGTACATGAAAATGATAAGAGAAATGAATGCTTCTTATTTTTGTTATAAAGAATATGTATTTATGAGAAACTAACATCAGTATAGGAAACAGTACAATAAATTTACCTGCAGCATACAATAACACAGCAGAATATACTTAAAGGGCTTTATATTGTTATTCGGTATACTAATGAACAGGGTCGATCCTAGGGTATCGGCCACCCTCGTGCAAACACCTAATGTGCCGCTCCCCCCAGAGAACTTTTCATATTTTGACTAATACTAAACGTTGACGTTAAAAACTCATCTACTTATATAAGAATAAAAAGTAAAACACTTTAATAACTCAAATAAAATTTGAAGTGCAGAACTTCATTTTTTGGACAGGTAATGAGTTATAATAGCAATAAATGCTTTAACCAAATAATAAACTCTCTCTAACAAAAATATAACCTTTAAAATAAATATAAACATTTTATAATTATAAATGCAAAACAACAGAATTTACTCAAAAAAAATACAATCTAATAAAAATAAATACTCTAAGGCACAAATCTCGTGAAACGAAAAGTATATAAATGTCCTTTTACTAAGACTAAGTAATAAACTATACCGTAAAATCCGATGCATAACGCGCACTTTTAACTCAAAAAATAAGATCGAAATTTACGGTTGCGCGTTATACGCCGGGTATAAAAACGAGAGCTTTAAAAATACAAAAAGATGAGCATAGAAAAAGATCAGACTTTTACATGTATCGAACTACTGTTTCTGTGAAAGAAATAACATTCCTTATGAACTTAAAGGACTGTAATTCTGAAAATACATTATTTTTTACTAAAGCTTGGAATAATATTTGAATAAAGGACTTCAAAACACAAGATCATTGCGCACATGCATTTCAGGTCTCTTCGTAAAAAAGGGTGTGCGTGTTATACGGCTAATATGTGTAGGGGCACGTTATACGCCAGATTTTACTGTAACTATAAAATAACTTTTCTGGCTTTCTGAGAAGCAAATTTGTTAATAGTTTCGGTTAAATCAGTTTTTTCTGATATTTCAGATTCAATTGAGACTATGGCCAAATCTGAAAGCTTTTCTTGTGTCATATTATTTCTCAAGTAATTTTTAATGATTTTTAAATTACTGAAACTTCTTTCATCGGAAGCTACAGAAACAGGCTAGGATAAAAAAATTCTTAATGCTAGAGCGAAATTGGGAAAACAGGGAATAAGATCATTTTTCACTATAATTTCTAATATCTCAGTTGGCTGTTTTTTACCAGGAAAAATGTCTTTGAATGAAGTTATTTCATTGAAGAGCTGTATACCGTCTATATCTTATTTTGGAATTTCTTTTTTATTTTCTCTTATTGTTCCAGCAATAGGTTTTTTTTTTTTTCTTTTTTTTTTTCAAAAATTCATCTGAAAGTGGATGTGTATCAGTTGTCTCCTTTAAAGTCACGTTCTTCCCAAATGTTTATTTGTCTATACATATAAAACATTTATTTCTATCTGTGTCTCCCTCTTCTAAATCTGGATCGATTTCAGTGGAGGAACCATATTTGCTGTTATACTCTTCATCATTTGATTCTTCCTCATCATAATCATTAACAGAATTTCTTCATCCGAAAATACTGTTGTATTTTATCTGTTAAATACTGTATCTATTAAATTACTCAAATATAGCATTTCTTCATCATAACTACAATAATACGCCATAGTATAAGGAAGATTTAAAACATGCTCATGCATTCAGAACTGTAATGGCGATTCAAGCGCAAGGTATGACATACCCGAAGAGGCGGTATCAAAAAATATATATTAAGAATTCGCCTCAAAGGATATGACCTTGAAGTCAGCTATACGAGAAACTATCAGTTTTCCAAAAAAGTCTTAGAAGTAGCGTTGAAAAAAGGTAGACTGTGGGCATGACATACCCTTACACTTCCCCTTCTGCACACGAGACTATTCACCTGGGTCCCATTCGCCCAAAGTAGGAATATTCTGTATAACCTATTGAATTCTATAAACAAGTAATGTAAAAAAAATATTTTTAAGTAAATTCCAACTCAGGTCAACAAAGAAAAAATTATTTTAGTTACTTTTTATTAAATAGTTACAATTATTATAAATATGTATATACACATGATAGAATCACAATATTAAGAGACAAAATAGAAAGCGATTTTCCATTTTCCTTTCTATATAGGGTGTTAGACTATTATTTTTTTTTGTTTGTTACTCTTAATTCATTAATTAAATTTAATTAATGAATTAATATTTGAAAAAACTGTATGAACATCAAGTGTCATCCACTACAAGTTTAAAAAAAAGCATTTGAACTTGAGTGGAGGAATAAAAAGTATTTTATTAACGATTGAAAATTTAAACGACATATATATACAGTGGCGCACGCAAGGGGGTGTCCTAGGAGTCCCCGGACCCCCCCCCAAAGCCCTTGATTTTTTTTCGGTTAGTTATAACCCTATGTATATATTACGTAAAATTTAATTATGTATTTGTTATTAATAATTAATTTTATTAATTAATTTTAATTATTTATTCAATAATTAGCATTAATAACATATTCAATAATTAATTTTGTATTGTTTTTGTTCCCGAAAATCGACAAAATCAAAAGAATATGTTGGGCGGCGTATTGGAGCATGATACCAAAATGGTTAAAAAAATTTTGTGTGCCCTACTGTATATATGTATGTAATAATTCCCAACAATTTAATCTTTAATAGCTTTTGATTTATCTATGGTCCAGTCCTTCAGGACAAGTGTTTAATTACCTTAACTAGCTACCCACCTAACGGGGAATTGCATCCATCCACCCACCCAGATCCTATGATTTCTCGCTGAGTATAGATAGTGAGACTGCAGCGCGTTGTGTCGTAGTTTCTGTGCCTCCTTGTCTGCTTCTTGTTATGTTGGAACGCAATATGTTAAATGTGCAATAAACTGGATTAACTTACTGTCTCGTCAATCTCATCAGTAAGCAACATCAACAATAATTAAAAATGGATATCCAATATTAAGAAATCTCTTCCACTGACCACGCCCTGTCCTTTCGTTACAGTATTGTTACCAATCGCCTCGTCTTAACAGGATTACTAATTACTACAGTTATCATTTTTACTCGCCAGCAATATTATAGAAATATTTTACATACAGTCGAACCTCCATTTTACGAACCTCTGTATTGCAAATTTTTCTATACAGCGAACTCTTTCCTGGAACCAAGAACATTTCACGATTTTCTTCGTAAAATAACCTTTCAATAGCGAAGTGCATTTTCTATATAACGAACTTTTTCTTTTGTGATTAAATTTTTCGTCTCCCAATTTTTACACTATTTCTGGATATTTCAAGTTGTTCTCTCTTTTAACACATTTTATGGTGGTCATAAATCTTGAACTGGTTTTATTGGATGACTAACTCGGCGAGAACAATAAAATTCTGGGTCTTTCATCCAAAAAGTGCAACCTTTAACTCCCATTGTCCAGTTCGCTGGAAACCTCTTCGATATCCCCTTTCACCCTCAGTGGAGTTGTCTCGTGTTACCGTGCTCTTGAACTAGTCTCCATTCATTTGTAGTGTTCATCAGTCATAATGGTAATTTCGTTTCTTGTAGCTCGAAAATGTCGAAACGTAAGTGCTTGAGCATCAAAGAAAAAAATTTTATTCTTCAGAAAGTGGATAAAGTCGTCAAGAAACTTTCCTTTCAATATTTTTTTCTTTATAGGTAAGATATATGAAACAAATATATATTAATTCACAAAATGGTGTGAATGATTACTTTTTAATACATCGTGTTTATGAATTTAAAATTTGTTTTATGTGGTTTATAAAGAAAATTGAAAGATGAATCTCTGTAACGAACTTTTTTTCGGGATTTAACAACTTCGTTATATAGAGGTCCGACTGTATATATTGTGACGAAGCATATCTCTTTCCCCTATTTTCCAACAGATCCCTTGCCGACAGAAGCTGCGAAAATTCCGGGAAGTACCCTAATTGCTGGGAAGGAATTTCGTAGCTGGGTGGTCGAGTTTCGGCACCTTTTTTGCCCAGCTGACCGGACTGTCAAAAAGAGGCGCCTTATCATTGTGTGTTCATTTTCCCAGAACTCGGAGGCACCGTCGCGTCGGAGAACATATAACTGTACACCCAGCCTTGGCGTCTCTTTGGGACTAGCGGAAACTACCGAATTGGACGCAGCAGAGATGTATGAGATCAAGGGAACCGAGACCGGAAGGCGGCAGCAGACCCAAAGGGACTGAGGCCGACAAAGAGATGAGCGGTGGATAACTAGGAGAAAGAGATGATATAAAAAGGGCGAGAGGGTCCAGACGAAGGAGGAGAAAAAAGACTGGATCTTTGAAGGGAGCGGTTCGGCCGTCCCTTGAGCGAGAGGAAGAGCGATAACGAGCCCGCGAAGTACAGCGGTCTCCTGGCTGGGTAAATCCAGGAACGGAAGAGAGTGCGAGAGAGACTCGAAAGTGATATTGAACTGTAATTAGAATATACCCTTTTATTTATTATTTTGATGAATTTCTTGTTGAAATAAATAGTTAGCCTAGAACTGAGTGAGATCATTACAGCTATACTATTTATATATCTGGTGGCAGCGGGTTGCATTTAAATGGAATAAATGCTGGAATTTACGCCTGAATAGAAAAAAGGATTATCTTCCGAATCGAGTGAGAAGGACTCTTGTGCGTGTGCGCGATATACGAGAGAAACTGCCCTGTCAAGAGTGTGGACTGTTTATACCAGTGGAGTTAAAAGTTCGCGGAAGGAAAAGAAGGGTGTGGTTCTACGAAGTGCTTCAAATGACCAAAGAAAGTGAAGGCGCAGCACCCCATTGTGCTAGAGGGTAAGTCCTTTTTCTTTGAGATTATGCTCGGAGCAGAGTAGAGATTTATTTATTTGTTAGCTTAGTATTTTTTGGAAATCTAAGTGAATTTTGTGCTCGCGCTAATGAATTTTGTTTGCCAAGAGTCTAAAAGAATTGTTTTAGTATGAAAGTGTGCTTTTTTCTATTATGTTAATTTGTGTACGGGTCTTGAATCATAGAATTGTGTTTTTATTTTATGATATTGATAGAGGCGTACGGTCGTAGTGGAAAGTACTTATTTGTCAATTTTTGCATAGTTACTTTACAGTTTATAGGCAATACCGATAGGATTGTATTGTTTTGGGGTATAAATGTGATTTTTTTCATTTATTGTAGCACTCTTGTCTAGTTGTTTATTGTGTATTATTGCATAGTTACTTCGGGGTATTTTAGTTGTACTAATAGGATTGTGTTGTTTGGTATATGTGTGTTCTCTTCGATTTATTGTAGTACTCTTGTTTAGTTGTTTATTATTGCATGATGACTTTCCTTTTAATATTAAGAAAAGGTGACTCGTTAGAGGTAGCAAGGGAATTAGGGGTGAGAGTCAACGGTGATCTAAGAAAAGTAGAAATTAAGGATAGAATTTTACAAAATGAGAATAATGATATAGAAACGATTAAAGCGGTGATGGAGGGAGTTTTAGAAGAAATGAAAGGAAGGAAAATGAAGAAAGGGAGGAAAAAGAATTGGAAAGACTAACCCGGGCCCGAGAGTTTGAGGAGCGTAAGCAAATGAGAGAATTGGAGTTAGAACGACTGAGAGCTAAACTCTCAGAAATAAGTTGAAAGAACAAGAGTTCAATATGATTGCAGGTGATAAAAGGAACAATCTTACAAATGTTTGTTATTTGACAGGAAACCGTACCGCGGAACTTAGGGAACCGGTTAGCAAGTGTAAGCCGTTAATTAACGCGTTGGTTAATGAAAGAGTGGAGGACGCCACGTAGTGGGATTTCGAAAAGGAGAATTGTGACCCCCCTATGAGATACACGAACATTTTTCAACCGTCTGAAGTAATGAGGATAGTAACAGAAAAAAATAAAATGTGTAAGATTGAGGAAGAAAAAGGAATAAATGAGGATAGAATTAGGGAAGGTAAAAGGGAAGGGGAGAGACCATTCGAAAGAAAAAAAACCCATTATTTGTTATTATTGCAATGAAGTCGGTCACATAAAACCCTCTTGCCCTAAACTTATAAAAAAACATGTTGAAACAGTGGCTAGTTTAAGAGTAAACTCGGAAAATATGAGAACTCTTTTGAAAAATTTAAAGTTAAATTTGACTTAAATGGTGTAGAGCGTCAATGTTTAAGAGATACCGGGTCTACCATAGATTTGTGTGCGAGTAGTTGGATAGACGAGAACAATTATTTGGGAGAGTATTTTCGGGTAAAAAGCCCATTGATGGACGTATGCCATTGTTTACCTCTCGCAAAGGTAAAATTTAAGACCAAGGGAGGCGAGTTTTACACGAAGGCAGCAGTCAAAGCAAACAGCCCCTCGGGAGAACCTTACTTGTTGGGAAACCGCACAGCCGATCTAATTGAGTCAAGCGAAAAGAGCTTGCTTATAATAAATACGACTGTGACTCAAAACGTTAGTGAAATAGTTCCTTTCGAGAAGGAAAAGGAGTTATGTTTAAACTCGAGGAGCGACTTTTCAATTGAAATCACGGATCCAGTTTTCAACGATAGAAATTCTATCGTTGAACCAACGATAGGGTTTCCGGCGTTTGTCGAAAAAAAGGAAAAGGGGACTCAGCTCAATTAAAGAACTCCGATTTTAGTTCAGAGCGAGAGAAGTGCAAAGACCTCAATGTATTGGGGGAAAAGGCTAAATTAGGTTTAGACGAATGTTGTCAAACAAGGGAAGGAAAACTAGAGAGGCGTATTGGCGAATTCCGAAAACTAGGTGTGCCACCAGGGAGTGACTCATTGGGAAGGGTTCAGGGGATTTTAAAACTCGCCTTGAAGGCTCTCTGCGCGGAAAAGGGGGAGAAACGAATCCTCTCAGCATTATTTGCGTTACGCACCGTTTCGCATGAAAACAAAGGTTTTAGCCCCTCCGAAGGGGTGATAGCGAGGAAAATTAAGACCCCTCAAACCCTAATTTACGAGAAGAGGATTGACGGGAGGAAACTTACCCGGCACGAAGGTTGTGAGAATGCGTTCGCGAAATCACCGGTAGATTGGGTTCGGAACTTATTCTTTTCATCCATGAGTTCTCGAGAAATTTTATTGTACAGATGGAAGAATGCCAACAAAAAAGGAAGACTTGATACGATCGGAACTGCGTGGAAAGGAAATTTCTAAAAGGCGATCTGGTAATGGTAATGGCCACCTCCCTACGGAATAAAATGGATGTAAATTGGATCGGTCCAGGAAAGGTTTTAAATAAAATTTCGGAGACCAATTATGTGGTAGATTTACCGGGAAAAAGGGATACAATGTATCATGTCAACCTTATGAAACCATATCATCGGAAGCCAGAAGCTGTAAACCTAGTAATAGAAGAGGTTTCGGTAGATATTGAGAGGGATGCGGAAATCCCTTACCCGTTAAAACGGAGCACTACGTTCGATTACGAGGAGGTATGTAAAGAGAGCCATTTATTAGACAAGTTATCCACTGATCAGATTAAAGAGTTAAAAAACGTAATAATTAAAAATAGAGAAGTGTTTTCCTCGGACCCAGGGACAACTCATTTAATGAAAATGGATATCGAGTTAATTTCAGAAAAACCCATTAAAACGTAATCATACCGCATGTCCCCTAGGCAAATCAACATCTTAAAAGATGAAATAAAACGACTTTTGGACTTGGGAGTGATCGAGATAGGTCAATCTGACTTTACGTCGCCTCTCATTCTAGTTGAGAGTCCATATCGGGTTCCAAGGCCATGTATAGATTATCGCCTCCTAAATGGAATAAAACATATAGAGTTTTTCCCTTTGCAGAACATAGAAGAAAATTGTGAAAAGGGTTGGCGCCGCACCATATGCGACGGATTAAGTAGATTAGAGTGATGCCTTTTCAGTTTCTTCTTTTAAACTATTCTTTTTTCTGTGTGTCTGAATGTATGTCTGTGTTGTATGTGTACAAATGATTAAGGTGTTTGTTATCAAATCTTTGAGCCTCTTGGTATGCAAAATAGAGATGGGATAAAAGGGAACAACTGGTAAAACCCTCGCGGAGAATTGACAGTGTTATTTTAGTTACGTGTATATTTAAGTTAATTGCTCTGCCCGAGGATGGTCTCACTGCATCAGGACCGCTCGCAGAGTTGCCAGTAGTGTGATGGAACTTCCTAGTGTCCCATGAAATGGACACTTGAAGGGGGGAGGCAGCTGTAACGAAGCATATCTCTTTCCCCTATTTTCCAACAGATCCCTTGCCGACAGAAGCTGCGAAAATTCCAGGAAGTACCCTAATTGCTGGGAAGGAATTTCGTAGCTGGGTGGTCGAGTTTCGGCACCTTTTTTGCACAGCTGACCGGATTGTCAAAAAGAGGCGCCTTATCATTGTGTGTTCATTTTCCCAGAACTCGGAGGCGCCGTCGCGTCGGAGAACATATAACTGTACACCCAGCCTTGGCGTCTCTTTGGGACTAGCGGAAACGAGACCGGATGTGGCGCAGCAGAGATGTATGAGATCAAGGGAACCGAGACCGGAAGGTGGCAGCAGACCCAGGGGGGACTGAGGCCGACAAAGAGATGAGCGGTGGATAACTAGGAGAAAGAGATGATATAAAAAGGGCGAGAGGGTCCAGACGAAGGAGAAGAAAAAAGACTGGATCTTTGAAGGGAGCGGTTCGGCAGTCCCTTGAGCGATAGGAAGAGCGATAACGAGCCCGCGAAGTACAGCGGTCTCCTGTCTTGAAAGATCGAGGAAACGGGAGAGAGTACGGAAGAGACTCGAAGTGATTACGGACGAGCCTGCGAAGTACAGCGGTCTCCTGGCTGGGTAAATCCAGGAACGGAAGAGAGTGCGAGAGAAACTCGAAAGTGATATTGATTAGAATATACCCTTTTATTTATTATTTTGTTGAATTTCTTGTTGAAATAAATAGTTAGAGCCTAGAACTGAGTGATATCATTACAATATATAAATATATATAGAGAGAATATGAACTTATACTAGAAAAATAATCCTCACAGATTTTTCACTCAAAATACTTATTAACGCGAGTAATAAAATTATCAAATCCTCTAGGAATATTTTGAAAAATGTTCAAACTACAAATTGGATGATCAGAAGTAGTTATAAATAATTAAAATAAAACACTTATTATTACTATTATTTTCAAATATAAAAGAAAAAAGTCATCAAAAATATTTAAAGAAATGTACACAAGAATACAATTATTGCATGATTTAACTCTCGAATTAATTTATATAAGCCGAAATCTTGAGAGGGAAAAAAGAAAACATTCCTACTCTTGTGTTTAAAAAAAGGAAACTATTTTTTAAAAGAATTATTTTTGATGGATTTGCTCGTTCCATGTAATGGCGATGGCATCTATCCAAAATAAATTTCTAAAGAAAGATTCGAAGCACTGTTTCAACTCGGGACCCACAGACTCCCAAGAGAACAATTTTTTAAAGACATTTTTTCTCCCTAAAGTGCCTAAAAATAGTACAAAAAATTTGCAGATTTTAACATTGCTTTTTAATACAAAAGAAAGGAGGTTCCATGAAGGAGAATTGGAAGAGAGAGAAAATTGCGCTACATTTTTAATTTAGTATTTTCTAAATGTTGAAAATTGATACTTTTCTAATTAAAAAAAACAAAAACTTCACATAATATATTTTACAATTTTTGCTGATTTTTAGTTTTTTGGCGACGGAGTAAAAAAATGGATCCAAACTGTGCCCCAACAGCTTGTTTTTCTTTGTTGTACTTCTAACACACACTGGCATGTATAGATCATACGGAAACACCACTTTCTTACTCTTACGTACCGATAGTCCGGGTGCACATACTCACACTTCCAAAAGTTAAGCACGGAGAGGAAAATGCTAATTTCCGGAAGCCAATCAAAATTGAAGAAGATGCAATTCGCTGCAGAGGTAGATGAAGTATGCAAATATGTTACGTAACAGCCGATCGTGCTTTCATGTCAAGAAATATGCAAAAAGGGCAGTTTTATAAGAAGCCAGCTTTATGAAGGGTTACAGAAGTTGACTGTGTAGGTGCTGATAGAAGGTGTTTAGAACTTTCGAACAATTTGTTTTCAAGACATACGTGTTTCTATGACTTCCAGAAAACGAATGGAAGATTCTAAGCGCTGGCGTGCTGTGGGGCGCATTGAAGCAGGACAGTCGATCACAGATGTTGCTCTTTTCTTCGGCATTCATCATTCTGTAATTTCACGTTTATGGAAACAATTCCAAAACACACAGACAGTTGTCCGAAGGCCCGTAGGTGGTCTCCCAAGGGTTACAACCCCCACGGAAGATCGATATATTGCTATTATAGCCAAGCGGAATCGCAGAGCGACCTCCACACGTGTGACATCTATAGTTACAGCGTCCATTGGTAAGGCTATATCTGCAGCTACTGTACGCCAAAGATTATATATGAATGGACTGTATGCCCGGGTACCTCGAGTTTGTGTTCCTCTATCCGTCCAATCAAGAGGGGCACGATTAAAGTGGTGCCGGGAACATGGCAATTGGACTGTGTCTGATTAGGGCAATGTCATTTTTACTGATGAGTCAAGATCTGCTTTAGAGCCAGATGACAAGCGTATAAGGGTATGGCTTAAACAAGGAACACGCAATCAGCCCCAAAACATCACCGAACATCACGCATTCCGAGGCGGAAACATTATGGTATGGGCAGGGATTTCATTAGGATACCGCACCGACCTGCACATCTTTAAATGGGGTTCTGTGATAGCTACCCGGTATCGAGATGAAGTCCTAGAACCCATTGTGAGATTGTATGCTGCAGCAGTTGGCCCTACTTTTGTTTTAATGAACGATAACGCACGTCCCCATAGCTGATATCGTCGATGACTACTTGCAGAGTGAAGGGATTGCGCGTATGGCGTGGCTAGCATATTCGCCCGACCTTAATCCCATTGAAAATCTTTGGGATGCTCTCGGCCGTGCTGTATCTTCACGTTTCCCACCTCCAACTACTCTTATTGAGCTAGAAACTGCTCTACAAGGAGAATGGTGATTGCTTAGTTCTGCGGTGGTTGACCACCTAATCTAAAGCATGGTCAGAAGGTGTAAACTTGACACACAAATGAGGGGGGATCACATACCCTATTAATGCCCTTTTTTTTCATTTTATGCTGTTTATTTTCACTTTACACATAATTCTGTTAAAGTCTCCAGTGTGACATTATCTGATAACTTACAAAAATTTAACATTGTTTTCATTTCTGTATATAATTATTGATTTTGTTTTATGTATAAATATATATTTACTGCCAAATTTTGTGTCAATTAAAGCAGTTTTTGTTGATTTTTTTGCATTTTACATCTTTGTGCCTAACTTTTCAAAGTGAGTGTATAATAAAAAAAAAACCAGTTGTTCAAATCTATTTCACAGTAGCGACATGATTCACGTACACCGCTTTGCTTACACGAAGATTACATTTTGAGCTGAGCTTGCCCAATGTCATAAGGAATGTGTGCCAACATTTGTAAAGTAATCAAGTTCAGAGTTGGGATTCCTTTTTCAATTCTTACTATTAGTTCATTATCTCCATATATATATATATATATATATATATATATATATATATATATATATATATATATATATATATATAATATTTGAACGATATATATATATATATATATATCGTTCAAATTTTCAATCGTTAATAAAATACTTTTTACTCATCCTCTCAAATTCAAATACATGTTTTAAATTAGTAGTGAATCACACTTGATGTTCATAACGTTTTATCAAATATTAATTCATTAATTTAATTTAATTAATTAATAAATAGTAGCAATCAAAAATAAGAGTCCAACACCCTATATAGAAAGGAAAATCGTTCGTTGCATCCCTGTAGCGCAATGGATAGCACGTTAGACTTATAATCCTAAGGTCGCGGGTTCAAATCCTATGCGCTGATTCCTGAGAATGTGATTTATGAATGAATAAATAGTAACAAACACAAACAAAAAATAGTTGTCTAACACCCTATACAGAAAGGAAAATCGCTTTCTATTTTGCCACTTAATATTGTGATTCTGCCATATGTATATACTCATTTATATTAATTGTAATTATTTAATAAAAATTAACTAAAATAAACTTTTTTTTTATTGACCTAAGTAGGAAGTGACTTAATTTTTTTATATTACTTGTTTTAAAATAAAACGAGTTCATTTTTTTTAAAGCTATCTATAAATTCAGAAAGTTGTTTCGAAGATTTTCCCCGTACTAATTCTCACATCGATAAGTTAAAAAAACCCTTCATCTAATCAGATATTTTTTTGAAGATTCTGAAAATGTTGTTTTGATTACCACAAACACGGAAAGTGAATGAGCGCTATAAGGATAGAGGGCTATTGGCGACGCAGTCCTGAGCTTCTGTCACCTGAGCTCCTCTCCGAACTTCCACACCACGCTAATGAGAGGACTTTGAACTTAACGTGCATCATCCCCCTTTGCACAGCGGGTCTTCTAAAGCATCAAGATTCGAATCCGCCCCATACAGGAAAGGGCTGCGGTAGCCTAGTGGTCAAGGTATCGGATCATGACAGGCATGTCATGAGTTCGAGCCCAGTACCACTAGACCCGCCGTGTAGGGCAGCGATGCACGTTAAATTTATCGAGAGCTGAAACGTCCTCCCATTGGTGTGGTGTGGTAGTTAGGAGAGGGGGGAGCTTACTTGAGCATAGTTCAAAAGACTTGGTCCGTCGCCAAAAGCCATCGTGTCGCTGAACAGTGCGACGTTAATATTCTGTCTGTGTAAAAATTCAGGAAATATATCGAGTAGTACTCGAAATCAAACCGATTCTATATTAACACACACGTGAATAATTTATTTAAAAACATATCTGACCACTTTAAAAAATGACGATGAGTAAAATATGTATCTAAACGCATTCGGATTCGACATTTCAAGCAAACTTTTGATACAATGCATTTTTTTTTTTAATTTTCATACAGTACACTAAAGTTTGAAAAGAAGAACATTTCACAAAGATATTTTGATAAGAAAATTACTCATTGAAAACTCTTCTTTTGCACATCGATTTGATTTATGAAAACTCATACTCTGAAGTAAATTAAAAGGCATCTCTCAGAGTGATAACATACAAGAAAAAAGCTATGTTATATCTATACACAAACATTACCCATAAAAGTTAAATTTAAAAATATGTAGGTAATAAAAAAAAGTAACAGAAAAACTCCTATTTTCCGGATTATCATGAGATTTTATTTTTGTTTCTATGTGCAACTAAGGAAATAATTCAATAAAATATTTAATACTGTTAAATTTATCAGAATCTATTTTTTAAAGTCTGTAATAATAGTATTTTTTTAAAAAATTCTATATAAATTGGGAAATTTGTTTTATCCCATAGAACAGTATTAAAAAAAAAGAGAGTTAAAGAGCCCTCTATCAAACAATAATTCTTATACTTACTTAAGTGCTGTATTGCTTCTTTATCTATATGTATTGCAAAAAACAAGATTATTCACCTCTTTCTGTTTTTCACACACATTATCACAGTAATTGCATTAATTCGTTCTTTTTAGTACAGATAGCGGTTAAAGTGTAGAATAAGTGGTCAGTTGGCGAGAGCAATTTTTTGGCGACAAGAAGCGTTCGCCAAGTTATCGATACGTATCGATAGCTGTTCCGAAAGATCACAAAATAGCCTTTTCCAAGAGCAAAAACGAATAATAATAAACCAATAATAAATACCAATATATTTCAATTATTACAACTTATACTCTTAAACTTATTATTCATAGATTAGGACAAAGTTTAAATCAGTCATTTTGTAAAAAATTAAAGAAAAAGGAAATAAACCCTTTTGGTGACTTGGAGTAAAAGTAAAAACAAATAAATCAGATTGCTGTATTTCTCCACATAGTAAGAATCGAATGGATTCTCATTCCTCATCGAAATCTGAAGCACATTGTGTGTGTGTGATAATACATTCATCAAACCAGACAATATTTCGCACAAACCTTCAAATAGGATCAGCATTCATTCCTTGGTTTCGGGCCAAATATATCCACCACTCGAATCCTTCTTTTTAACCAAATACATTGCATTCCTGTATACCGTTCATTCGACATTTACAGCAATCAATCCTTTACCGATACAACATTGTATTTTCCCTTTCGTTTCAAACCCTTAAATTAGGGGTTTTTAACCTTTCACGCTCGAGGGTCAAATTAATAAATTTACAACGATCTCTGCGAGCGACATCAATAAATTCACAGTGATTCACACGACTATCAACAAAAAATGTAGTCAGGAAATTTATATATATAAAAAAGGGAGGCTTGTTTTACAAGACTACAGCTGATTCTAAGGGAAGAAATGGTGTTTACATATATGCATGTGTGTGTGTTTCAAAAAAGTTAATTAGAAGTCGAATTAAAATACTTTGCGAACACCTGTTAAAGGTAAGAGTCCACCTTTTTTACCCGAAAGTTTCTTATATTTAAAATCATTTAAGACACAGAGCAATTTTTGTAAAATTCGCCATTCTCAGAAAATATTATCTCAAATCAGTAGCGCACACAAGAATTTTTCAAGGGGGGGGGGGGACCGGGGGCGAAAGTTCACCATTCTTGTATCATGCTCCTTTTGATTTTGTCAATTTTCGCGAAAAAAACACAGTAAAAAACTAATTATTGAATAAATAATTAGCATTAATTAATAAAATGAATCATTAATAACAAATATTTAATTAAATTTTACGTACTATATCTTTATAATTATAATCAATCGGAAAAAAAATCAAGGGCTTTGGGGGGGGGTCCTGGGGGTCCGGACCCCCATCCCCCTTGTGTGCGCCACTGTCTCAAATGGATATCAAACACATAAGAGAAATGTTTTAAATATTAAGAATAATAATAATAATAATAATAATAATAATAAAGGCAATTTTTACGACAAAAAGCAGACAAAACAAATTTTTTTTTTTAAATTGCCTCAAATTCAAATAAGGGCCCTTTGTTAATGTGTAATACAATGTGTTAACCTTTGTAATGTGTTTAATTAACACAAATAAGGGTACTAAAATGCCATCATTCATGACTCGAGGGTTACGTGTTGAAGACTCCTATACCTTATAAATCATACTTCTCAATATAATCAAAAGGAACAGACGCAAAAAAGGGGGAGGGGGGAATTCTGATGAAAAGTTTGTAACTCTGCGACATGAACAAAGTGATAATTCTAAATAGATAAGAAACAAATGAACAATTAAATGTTTTACCCGAAAATCATTTGTCTTTTCAAAAACATCCGCATATTTCGAATAACGAATAGCAATTAAGTACAAAGAACACGTGACCTTATCCGAATAAGACCGCGTTTTTCAAAGTACAAGGATTGCCAAATTGAATTCGTTATCTCATCATGAAATCTGTAGATAAACATCGCCAAATCCAACTAACTGTTCCACACTCCAGCTGCAGATGGCCTTAAAAATACACTGGTGTGCAAAACTTAGCAACAATATAAATTTTAAGCAAATAGGGCATGAAATTGCGGAAAAAGGATTATTGCGACCAGTACAATGAACTCCCAATTCAGTAGAAAGGTGATGTGTATGCAAATGTCAAAAAAAAAAAAAATCGTCATAGCCGACGTGAGTGTACGCAAAACGCGTGCGGTCGGCGCATGCAGCTCAAGACCACAATAAAAGGAAAGACGGAGGCGTAAGTAAAGACATTCGCTGCAAGTGCAAGTGATCTCTTTCGTGAAATATGGCTAGAAGAATGATCGGAAAGCTGAAGGAAGGGCGTAGTTTGATCAATGTAGCTGAAGAGTTCGGAATCAACAAAAGTGTCGTATCGCATGCACGGAAAGCCTTCCAAACCATAGGTACAGCTGTTAGAAAGGTTGGTGGTGGCCACCATAGGAAAGCAATTGCAGTAGATGAACGATATATCTTCCTGAAGGTGCAAACATCTCGATACTAATCAACAAGTACCATTTCTCAGCAACAGAGTGACAAGTGTCGCTGTTTACTGTGGCCAGATGCTTTCACAATGGTGTCCTAATCACCCGCTGTCCTGGACGCTGCACCCTTTTGGAAGTTGGCCATCTTATCATCAAAACTGCACATCTCATCAATGGAGTTGCGTCATCTTTACGTATGAGAGTTGTTTCAGTGCCACTAAAGATTCTCAACGCCAGTTGATTTGGAGAGAGGTCGGGGTACGGTTTCATCCCAGTAACATCACGGAAAGAGACCATTATGTTGGTCCTGGAGTTGTCGTCTGGAGAAGTATTATACCGAACGGGCGGACTGAGCTCCACGTTTTCGACAAAGGCACTGTAACCGGAGATCCCTATTACAAGGAGGCGATCTTTCCCCAGCTGCGTCTGTTCCGAGCTGCTAATGGATCAGACTTCGTTTTTATGCACGACCACACTGGATTGCTTATGTTCAGCAGCTACTGGGAAGATATCACTGGAATAGATCGGCTAGCGTTCTCCACTGATTTAAATCCCATAGAACATATGCTGAAGGATTTGGAGAGACGCCTTGCGGCACGATACATCCTTTGAGGAAAACTCAATAACTGAAACAAGTGCTGATTCAGGAATGGACATTCTTACCTCAAAACTGTTGGACAATCTGGTGCTTAGTTTGAAGAGACGGTGCGAAGGCATATCCCATATTAAGGAACGTTTGCTTGTTGTTCTTCCTGTTGGACATACAATCTTTTGTAACAATACAATGAGTTTAAAAAAAGCCATTTATTTTTGTTTGATTCCATACTATATGCCTCATGTAAAAATTGGAATCCAGAAGTAAGTGAAAAGTATGAAACTAGCGTGTGTGTGTGTGTTACCAAGTTAAATAAGTAAATATCTCAATTGAGGTTAAGGAGTCTATTCTAGCCAATGAGATTCAATCAGTAACCTAGGGCCCCTTTTCCTCTGAGGTACGTGCGTAGGGCGCAAAACGGGATAATCTGGTACTGAGTATGGAGAAACAGTGGGAAGCAACCATTGCAGCAAGATGAGGTCATGTCCAATACTAAGGAACATATGCTTGTTGTACTTCCTCTTGGACAGACAATCCTGTGTAACGATTGAGTTCAATATAAAGGCTTTTTTTGTTACACACTATACGCATTGTATTCATTTTTGCACAACTATGCTTTAATCATCATTGAAGTACAAAATGCTGTCTTTCACTTCTGAATTTCATATCTCTCGATGAGTTACGGTAAAAAACACCTGTTTCTTAAGTATTGCACATCAATGGTGCGACATGGTCGATCTTCGTAGACCATGTCGTGGGGTTTCAGTGTAAGTTAGAGGTGTGGGATTCTCGAAATGATGAGACATTTTAGAATTCTTAATATGACTTTTATTAAAAATTTAACTTAAATTACTTAGATATCAAACAAATTTATATTAAGTGAGAATAAACCAAAACACGTAGCCTTAATAAACACAGATCGCGCAATTAGATCACTTATCAATATAATTATACTATATCCGCCTACTCTCAATCTCAATAATATATTCGCGTTCAGAATATAATCTTCCTACCTTGGTTGAATACTCAACGTCCAATTCACTTTGGATATTTCTCTAGGCTGGCGTACAAAGGTATGTACCTATTTGAATGGCTAGATTGTGTCTTGATTCTAGGTAAGCCGTCAGTCAACACTTCTATCTTCTCTGAACTGAACTTTCTCTAAATTGCCATCGTGCTCACTAAAAATTCTATCCTTTTAAATGTTATCTTATTTGCATCTAGCCTTCGTTTCACTTCTTGGATTTGGGTTGGAAAAGATTTGCCATTAATCGTGGCCGTCAAAGAACACAGAGGTTATGTTAGAGAAAGGACGCGTGAGATGTCACAATGTATATAAAGTAAACCTTCTAGTACACTATTGACCATTAAAATTGCTGCACCAAGAAGAAATGCAGATAACACAAAATGTTATTTGGTGGACAAATATATTATACTGGAAATAACAAGTTTTCAAGAAATTTGGTTGCATAGATCCGGATAAATCGGTACTCAGAACAACCACCTCTGGCAATAATAACAGCACTTATACACTACGTACAGATGCCCATGCAGCTTCAACACGATGTCACAGCTCATCAACCGTAGAGACGTGGACTGGTAGCGTGATAATAACGCCACAGCCAAATGTTGAAATAAAAGAAAAATTTATTTTCTCAACAAATTAATTATCATTGATGCAATAAGGTAAAGTCTCTGCGCTAAGCTGGTGCATTCAGTCTATCGCATGGGGGAGTTCAATCGCTTCACCACACTGCTTTGTCCGAAGGACACTTGCCCATATTTCTAAGAAGTTGGTTGGGTAACTTCTACAACGCCACCGGCGTTCATTCTCTTTCCTTTCCCCATGAAAATCCACTTAGGACTGGAATCCGATCTCTTCTAGTCTTTGCTCTCTAATCTCTTCATGTCTCTCCTACCCCCCCCCCTCTTTTAAACACCAGGGGCGGGACAACAACACGTCCCTCATCACTGGTAGGCCACTAAAGTCTGCCCACGGCTCTCTGCCTCATTAGTGTCCAATTCATGCGGAACTCTCAATCACACACTCAGGCCCACCGGGAATGTAAAGGCGCCAGACTTCTCGTCCAACATCTGGTCACTTGTCCATCACACCACCTTTGTTTCTTAAATCCATTCTCTCTGCATCTGCCTAGGCGACAGTGTTCTTCGTTGGACAGGCTTCGCCTATTGTGGCCCAGTGGGCACTCCTATGTCCATTATGACTTTCAGTCTGAGTGTCGGCGCGGCTCCGAGGTCAAACAATAAACAATGACCCCACGGCCACGTGCTCCGTCTCTTCGCCACCTGCTCTGAGCTATAAACTTTGACGTGAATGGAATGAGTGGGGTACGTACCAAGCGAAGGCGTTACAGCCTTATGGTGACGAGCCAGTCGCTCAGCAACCATGGGCCAGACGTTTCCTATTGGTGAGAGATCTGACGAACGTGCAGGCAAGGGAAACAGCCGAACATTTTCCGTATCAAGGAAGGTCCGTACAATACAGGTAAAATGCGGTCATGCATTATCCTGCTGAAACGTACGGTTTTGCAGGGCTCGAAGAAAGTGAAGAGCTACGGGTCGTAACACACCAGAAATGTAACGTGCGCTGTTCAAAGTGCCGTCAATGAGAACAAGAGGTGACCGAGACGTGTATTCAATAGCACACCATACCATCACGCCAGGTGATGGGCCAACATGACGAAGACGAATGCACGCTGCCAATGTGTGATCACCTTGATGCTGTAAACAGAACCTGGATTCATCTGAAAAAACGATGTCTCGCCATTCGTGAGGCCAGGTTCGTTGTTTATTACACCATTGAAGACGCTCCTGTCTGTGATGAAGCATCAAGAGTAGCCGCAGCCATGGTCTCAGAGTTGAGAGTCCATATTTATGCAAACGTCATCGAACTGTTCGTGCAGATATTTGCTGTCTAGCAAAAGACCCCAATTCTTGATTCAGTGCTCGTGATGTGGCTGCACAATCCATTAAGACCATGCGGGTGACATGCCTGTTTTCTAGGCTGCTAGTGATAGGGGGCCGTTGAGATCCAGCACGGCGTCCCGTATTAACGTCCTGAAACCATCGATTCCATATTCTACTAACGGTCATTAGATCTCGACCGACGCGAGCAGCAATACTGCGATACGATAAGTCGCAATCCCGGTATGCTACAATTCGACCGTTATCAAAGTCCTAAGCATGCTGGTACGCATTCCTGCTTTTCACACGAGGCAACAACGTTCAAATGCAATTTGTGTATGAGAAACCGGCTGAACAACTTCCTCATTTAAACACATTGTAGGTGTCACTACCAGCGCCTACCTTGTCTGAATGTGCTGAAAAGCTAATCATTTGCATAACACAGCCCCTTCCTCCTGAAGTTTAAATTTCACGTCTGTAGCATGTGCCTTCTTGGTCTAGCAATTTTAATGGCCAGTAGAGTAATTTTCGGTATATTTGCCTCAGTTTAAGTACAAACGACTGCAAAGTATTGTCCATATAATCGAAAGGACATTTATCGAGGAAACTTTGAAAGATTAGCAATGCCTGTTTTCTTTTTTTTTTCTGTATACAGTAAAATATATCTCTACGAGCAGCTTATCAATTTTTAAAGGAAAAAAAAAAAAAAAGAGGCCGAATCCTTTTCTGATCGCAAATTTATTAAATGACAAGAGCAATCCATATTTATTTTTTTCTTTAAAATGAGTGACAGTGGCATTATATGTTAACTAAAACTAAAAATGTTCAAAAGGTAATCAATATTTTTTTTCAAATTCATCCATAAGTTGGTTAATATTTCCTTCAGTGGAATTCCCGATAAAATTTGGAATCATAAAAAGGACATTTTGAATTAAACATTATACAGGGTCAACGCAAGTGGACACAATGGGATATAGTTTCTATCATTATTGCTGCAAAAGGAGCTTGTTTCGTGCATTGAATCCTAAATACTTTCTGATTAGAAGCTAGTTTATAGTTCACAGTAATGTTTCAATCCTACTGCTTAGCAATCCCAGACTTTGGAAACATCTTCCTGAAAAGAGGATTGGCATGAAACCAGAGAGATAATTATTGAAACACGCACAAAGTATGCTGTTTTTACCGCAGTAGCACTCTTCTTGGAGAAAATTTGGTTTTACAGGAAAGTTCGCTTCCCAGCATGAACTTGAATAAGAAGATGGGTTAGAGTGTAGTATGGGGGGAGGGGGGGCGAATGCTCTTGGCGGCAGAATTTTTTTAAAGTCTTTTTTTGCTAAAATGGGGGC
>BMAV01021828.1:523216-542751 GCA_019973955.1 Trichonephila inaurata madagascariensis | reverse complement strand
ATGAGAAAATTTATTGATCAATATGTCTCTACATGCCATATGTGCCAAGTTAATAATTATAAAAACGCGTTATCAGCTGGTCGATTAAATCCGATTGTATCAAATTATCCAAATGACGTTAGATTTATTAGGCCCGTATCCTACATCGAGAGTGAGACGTAATCGATATGTTTTAGTAATTACCGATCATTTCAGCAAATGGGCTGAAATTATACCTCTTAAAAAGGCCTCGGCTCTTATAATAGCGGATATTTTTTTTGATAATCTTATACCGCGTTTTGGAGCTCCAATAAAATTAATAAGTGATAACGGTCCCCAATTTATATCCGAAATTTTTGAACATTTAAGTGAATGATTAGGCATAAGGCATGCGAGACTGTTGCATATAGACCGCAAGCAAATAGGGCAGAAAGAGTAAATCGAGATATAGTGCAAATGATTGCAAATTATGTTTATGATCAACATGATACTTGGGACCAATTCTTACGTGAGTTTGCTTACGCTATTCGTACGGCAGTGAATGAAACGAAGGGAAAAACCCCTGCGGAATTATTTTTGGGTCGAAAGTTGATTACCCCATTTCAAAAATTAGTAATGATTTCGGACGGAACTAAATTTGCAGTAAGAAATATTGAGAAATTATTTCATGAAGCTAGACTAAAAAAAGATGGGAAAGATATAATAGACGAAGGAGGGATGTACAAATTAAGGTAGATGACTGGGTCTTATTAGAGACACACCCTTTAAGTTCAGAAGCTAATAAGATTTGCTCCAAATTCAAGCAAAAATTTGAAGGTCCATATAGAGTGTTAGAAGTAAGAAATAATAATAATATTGTAATATGGAGTTCAGGAAAAAGGTTAACCGTCAATGTTGATCAAGTAAGAATATATCGTCATAGGAAATGTGACGAGGTCGAATTAGGAACAGGTCGCTCAGATAGTATTAGTTCACGTCAGGAAACGAGTAGTTCGGAAAAGGTACATAAAAGATCAAATGAGTCGCAATAAGGGAAGAAGAAAAGGTCTGCGGTAAAGCGTGAGTTAGAGGAAAAAGGGATAAATCTCAAGTCAAAGCAATGTTAGAAACACACGGATAGGGCCGATAAGCGCGGATCACTTATCAGATCACTGCCTAGCTCCTTTTCTAGTAATAAGACAAGAGCTAAAAGAAAACGTATAGATAAAGGAATTAAACGGTCGTATGGATCGGGGTCAAGTGGACCACAGAGAAAGTGGCAGAAATGTAGACCCAATAACATTAATAAAAGACCATTGTCATCCAGTAACATTTATATAAGTAGGAAGAACAGGATGGAAGCAGCTGGAGTTCAAGATAGAAGGGAGTACAGCCTGCGACCACGCCAGAAAAAAGACCAGGAGTCCCGACTGACCAATGGAGCTACGACAAGCCAACCTAGGAATAGCCGAAGAGGAGACTACAAGCCCTATATCAGGCAACATAAGGGACCACAGAGCAACCGAGGAATGAGAAGAGGAGCGAACAGTGATAGCACCTTGTCCATGGAAGTGCTGGTGGGAGACAGACCATGAAAATCAGGTTGTATTGTTTCATTTTTATGTTTTTTCCAACAAGTAGTCGGAAGAATTATTGCAAAGAAGGAAGTCTCGGGCGATGTTTAAAAGTTATAATCCAAGCAAAAGTTGACACTACAATGAGTGTATATATATATTTTTTGGACTTTTGACTTGTAAAATTTTTTTCTCAATTGATGGAGAAAACAATTGTAATTATGCATTTGTTTACTTCGATGTATGACTTCGTGAGATGCGCGACAATTCCTTTGGTTATTTGTTTTAATGATTTATTGAAAAATGTTTGTAATTGTATAGTATATATATATATATATATATATATATATATATGTGTGTGTGTGTGTGTGTGTTGTATTGTTCCATATTAAGATGCATCTGGTTCAGGGAAACGCGGCGTAGTCCGGGCACTAACAATAATATTAACAGCGCTGCGCGGCTCATTGGGAGTTTGATGGAACCAGATGCGGGATGGACATGAAAGTTTGTTGTAATTTAAAAATGATATATAATGCATAAAAATTGTGAAATTTACTGGTATTATGTAAATATAGATTTTGCAAAGTAACTTAAAGAGTTTTCATTTCAGGGTGACAGACACTGAATTTACCAATATGTAGCTTCAACTTGGAGAAGTAAAACCTAATCTCCAAGCTCATAAATACTTGCTCTGATGCAGAGTTTTGGATGTATGTACCCAGGATGGAATAGACATGAAAAATATAAGTGTAGAGATTTTATATATTTAAGTAGCGTTAAATATATAGTGTTAAGCAGATGTGTAAAGGTGAGAATATACCATGATTAAAATGCAAAACTGTTAATGTTTTGTCTAGTTAATGGAGTAAAATTTATTGTGTCTGTCACGAGTTCAAATTAAAGTGGAATATTAAATTTAATTTTAAGATGAATAATGAAAATTAAAGTTAAATTAAATATTGGAAATTATAGGAGTTAAAATGAGGAGATTCAGAAATAAAAATTTAGGCACGTAATTTCTTAAGGGTCAAGAGGACCCTTGAATAAATCACGTTTTGCTTCTTGGAGGGATTGTGACATCTCACGCGTCCTTTCTCTAACATAACCTCTGTGTTCTTTGACGGCCACGATTAATGGCAAATCTTTTCCAACCCAAATCCAAGAAGTGAAACGAAGGCTAGATGCAAATAAGATAACCTTTAAAAGGATAGAAGTTTTAGTGAGCGCGATGGCAATTTAGAGAAAGTTCAGTTCAGAGAAGATAGAAGTGTTGACTGACGGCTTACCTAGAATCAAGACACAATCTAGCCATTCAACCAAGGTACATACCATTGTACGCCAGCCTAGAGAAATATCCAAAGTGGATTGGATGTTGAGTATTCAACCAAGGTATGAAGATTATATTCTGAACGCGAATATATTATTGAGATTGAGAGTAGGCGGATATCGTATAATTATATTGATAAGTGATCTAATTGTGCGATCTGTGAATTAAGGCTACGTGTTTTGGTTTATTCTCACTTAATATAAGTTTGTTTGATATCTAAGTAATTAAAGTTAAATTCTTAATAAAAGTCATATTAATTCTAAAATGTCTCATCATTTCGAGAGAATCCCACACCTCTAACTTACGCTGAAACCCCACGATATGGTCAACGTAGGTCGACCATGTCGCAACGTAAACAATCACGCCAAAACGATCGTCTTCGCGTGATGTTGGTACTAGTTCATATAGATATCACACCGCCACACTAGTATGAACTATATTAAAAATTTTCATTACAAATTCAATACTTTTTTTAATTGTCTTTGTATAAAGTGCTTATAACATGTTGAACAACTTATTTTAAATTATTGTATTAAGGAATGTTTCATCCGAAAAAAAATGCTATATAATTTTCACAAATTCAATTTAATTTCTTATTGAAATACATATTTCTTTAAGCTATTGTTTATCTCATATTAGATAGTTAATATGAAAGTTTTTGATTAATAATAAATATTAATCCATTGTGTGATGAAAATGAATCTTATTTTTATAACACAATGAATTGCAAATAAGATAGAAACAATTCAATACAATATATATATGGAAATAAATAGTTGCATAAAATTTCCATTCACAATTTCTACTAGTTATGTCTTTTGACCAGATATTTCTGTTTAGTGTTAAACAGAAATGTACTAACATGTTATTTTGTTATCACTAATATGTATCTAAAATATCCTTTTATATATAATTATACTTTTAAAAAAAGAAATTGATCATTATAATACACAAGTGCCCAAAATTTGTCTTCGAAGCATATGTCACAAAAATATCAGTGATTTAGGCCAATTAACCCTTAACAATAGTTTTGAAAAAAAGTTCTCTGTAATTCTCTTCGATAAATATCATAAAATTGATCCAAGTACTCTTCTTAGGTCAATATTTGCAATAAACTCAATGCAACAAATTTATTCAGGACTTATATCATGAGATTTATTTTTGCAAAAGTATAAAAAGAAACTAATCTCTATAATGATAAATCTTCTACAAATTGTACAAATATCAATAAATGCATATTTGTTATACATATGTAGTAAAAAAATTCATATATGTGTGTGTGACAGGTTTATACCACACAGTCAAACTCTGAAAAACGTATGTGTTAATAGATACCATGCAAATATATTACAATTTTTATTTATTTTTTTGTAAAAGAATTATGAATTCAAAAATGACTTTTTATTTTGGTCGTGTAGCAGTGAGCAAGACTTTTATATTTAAAATATGGACACAAATTTATATCCTACTAAATACACATTCTAATTTAAAAATTTTAATGCCTTAATTTATTACCATATTTGGAATTCAATTCTCGATAAATCATATATTTTACATAAAGTAGTGCAGCGAATAAAGACTTAAAATGTAGCACAATTTTTTACGTGTAATTTTACAAATGGTAAATGATAATTTTGATTTCTAATGTTTGAAATTGGTGCTTATTTCATCAATTAGTATAAACATTAACAGAGCTGTAGTAAATTAAGATATTTTTCCATTTCCGTATTTTTTCTTTTTGCCTGTAATATTGTAAAATTATTAAGTAAAATAAGTTTTATAAATATATATACTTCTTTTTGTGATATATGTATGGTTACATATCAGATTCTTGTGTTCTAATTTTAGATAATTAAATACTGAAGTATACCTCTGTTAACTACTCTGAAGATGTGTAAAATAAGTAAAATTTAAGTTAACTAAACATAATATGTTCTCAATATAAAATAAACATTTGCTTTTAAATATTTACATTCTTGTAGAAGTCTACATCTATCCAAAATCCTTTTTGAAGAAGTTTCATTTGTCTTACGGTGTTGAAAACATTCAAAGAGTGGTCAAACACATAAACACTGGGAAGATGGTATGTAATCCTCACGCGCGCATGCGCTTCATGCCATCAAAGCACTTAGATTCTTTAACATGATATTAATAAATGATTTTTTCTTTCCAATTAACCTTTCTTTAACTGATAGAGCAACCGTTTCAGCAAAATAAGACATTTTAGAAAGTAAAATGTAAATTTTTAAGAACAAAATAATCGTACGCAACAGTAGTAAACAAATGACGCCATATTCCGCTGCTGACGGAATCACATAATCGTGACGTCACATGAATTTAGTCCATTACAACATCGAGCAATCTGTGGAATCGACTGATCTGGAAATTTCCTTGAGGCAAGCCGAGATCAGAATCTGCGATAATACAATGATACTTTATCTGAGTTAGAGCTAGCTTCAGAGAGCCGTTTCTGAAGCTTGTTCAAACGAGTGTGCATGTAAATGATCTGCCACAATATTTCCTTGTGTATGTACCTTGCCCTATGATACATTTCTTTCTTAATTAATTGAAGTGGGCTTTCCCCCCACACAACATCAAGGAAAAGTGTAAGATTACATTGGATTGGATATTGCCCTTACAAAAACAATGCAATTTTGAGAAACTACTACTTCATTGATCCTTTACCTAGTGCTTTGGATTTTCTTGCGATAGGAAACATATCCACCTAAAAGACAAATATCAATACGAAGTAAGATGTATATTTAAATACATATTCCTTTGGGATGAATTCCTTTTTTTTTTTTTAACATTCTCTATACGTTTGAAAGTATATTTTGCCTTTGGACGAAAACAAATTGTTGGTGTACGGAATACAGACACAGAAGGAGTTGAGTTTTAGATAGTTGCTGCAGAGGAGTTACTGAACGATACCACGCGTAGGAATCAATGGCTAACAAAATACAATATACGGGAAGAAGTAAGCTTTCTCTCTGGATACCTATCGACCGCTTTATCTCACCAAATTGATAAAGGGCCAAAAACGCCAAATCGTGGGGTTGCTACTCCAAAACACAATACGATAAAACACGCCAAATTGGCGATTTTTCAAAATTTAACGGAAAAGCGGCCGATTCGACAATTCCCCCCAAATTCTACGGTTTATGTTTAATCATTTTCCGGTGATTGTGAGTGGAACGATTGTTTGACAGAAAATATACGCAAATTTTGTGAAAATCCATAAAAATGAATGACTTAGGTGTAATGACGGGGTGAGAAACGTAATTTTATGCGCAAAGCATAAAAGTCGACAGGTATGCAATGGGTATATTTATTAGCAGAAATATTCTAGCAATAAACATGTTTTATCATTAAGAATTTTTAAGATATCATAAAAGTAAATTAACATTGAAATTTCCATGTAATTGTTATCATATTGCATCTCTTATTATGTCAATCTTCCAACATTTAGAAAATACTGCATGTTCTGATATCACTTCATATCAAGACGAGAAAAACAATTAGTGCCTATTTAACAACGTTTAGAACGCCCATCTTTATTCAGAGAATCAAAAGACAGATAGATGCCTCATAATACATAAAAAGATATTTATTATAAAAAATGTACATTTCGCATAAATATGTCAAAAAAAAAAAGAGTTTTTGATTGTTTTTAGAGGAATGTGGTGTCTTCACAGAAAGCTCCAGCCACTCTGAATTCTTCCCGCGTGATGACGCAATACATTCTCTGGGGCAGGGGCTGCGTGCCGGGAGGGCGGGGACAAGAAGTGCGGAAGATGAACTCTTTACCAGAAGGGGGTGGGAACTCCGCAAATGACGGGTTGGGATGATCTGTCTTCACAGGCTGCTCCTCTGGAATCAAATGAGAAGCCTGGGGAAAAGATTGCACACAATTATTCAAAATTATTTGCAACAGGTTTTTAAGAATTATTTTAAATAAGCATTTTATGCTTTTACTGCAGACAAGCATCCTATGAAACTAGATAGATGTTTGACACAGTTACTGATCGCTTTTGGG
Source organism: Trichonephila inaurata madagascariensis (assembly GCA_019973955.1). Lineage (NCBI taxonomy): Eukaryota > Metazoa > Arthropoda > Arachnida > Araneae > Nephilidae > Trichonephila > Trichonephila inaurata. The sequence continues at coordinate 535,856 of BMAV01021828.1, read as the reverse complement.
ACTGAGGATAAAATTTCTTTCCCCCATTGAGAAGTCACATGTGGTATCGTTACAAAAAGAAGAGGGTAAGGGTTGTCGATTTTTTAAGCCAGTTATCATCCATGAGTAAGGCAGATCTTAATACTATACCACAATATTTTTTTCTAAATTTTTAGTTCCTAATTTTAATTAAACGACTTGTAAACTTGTTAATATATATTTTGTTTTCAAAAGTATTATTAATTTTTTAATATGCAAGTTTTTAAAAATATATTCAAAAATTAAAATAGGTATTTTCTAGAGTGATATATAATGTTTCAGAAGTACTAAGCGAGTAGAACTTATATAAATGACAAGCTGAATAGTAATCACATTTATCAATGGTCTTCAAACTATGTTCCATAATTCCAAATGAAACATTGAAGAGAAGATTATAAATGTGTGTGCAAAATGGATTCACATTTGTTCTCTATGAAATTTCTAAGACCATGAGTATACTACATTAGCATAATTGACTGATATATTTATAACTTTAAATGAATTTCATATACCACTTTAAGACCTTAAAGTAAATAACTCAATGACAAAATGAATGCTTTCATCAATGTTTTAAAATGTTAATTAGTTTTCAGATAGAAAATGAAATCCACTATCAAGAATTACTTTCCCAATAAGAGACCAGTGACTGGATATACACAAATCCATTTCAATAAAAATCAGAATTTATTACTGATAGAACAAGAACAACTGATTGAACTATCAATAGATTAAATGTTAAAATGCAGATATGAATGAGATCTTGATTTTTTGTTAAAAACTTACACGGAATATTCTCAAATTTCTGCAATAGCTTTAATCCTTAATGCCCTTCATTTTAACATATTTGTGTGAAAAGCCTTTTTTAAAATAAATAAATAAAATACAGAAATAAGTTGGATAATGAATATGAAAAAGGCTTACACAAATAATAACAATAGAGCCCGACTTTAAGTTTTTGTCCAAAACAAAGCAAGCTCATTTCAATCATTATAAAACTGAAAATTTTATTTATACATAACAGCTTTTGAGTAATACTTTTTTCAACTTCTATTATAACATGATAAAAGAATATACAATAAATGAGAAGGTTTGCCAATGAAAGATACGGAACAATCTATTAAACAGATTTGATGTTAAAATCTAAATTTAAGTAAGACAGCTCCTAAATTTTGTGTTGCAAATTCATGCAAAATATGTAGGATTTCTCACACAGCTTTAAAAATTTTAATACCAATTACAACAATGCACTCAAGAGAAAAATATTTCTCAATGTTTGTGGAAACAAAACATAACAAATTAAACAAAAAAACACATAGTGGGACTGCAAATAATTTTAATAAACCTAGACTTTGACAGCAAGCATATCACAGTCACTAAATATAATGCATAGGTGGAGGACCGATTAATATTATTAATGAGTAAATTATATAATTATTATATTAAAATTTTTTTTAATACAACAAATATAATACTGCCTACAATACCATAAGATACCTATAACATGTTGATCTGCTCTAAATATTATTTTGATATATCCTTCTAAGAATGTATGTACGTAGAATGGAGTTTCCTGAAACACCATATAGTTCGAACAGTTCAGTGAGTCAAAGATGTTTGAAGACCACCGTTAATATACAAATAAACAGGATTACTTTTAATAATTTCATTCATAATTTTCTCATTGCTGAAAATATCTTATTCTGAAACAAGGTTTTATTGTATCCTTTGCTTCAGTGGGAGAAAAATATCAAGAAAGGAATTAAATATCATTATTTATGCATTTAAATAATTTTAGAGTTTTTTAAAATTTGTTTTTAATTTTGTAAAGTATTTTCATGTTTTTTATAAAAACAGTAAGTTATTCTTCAGTACATGGAATATTAAGAAATTTATCATGACTATGAAATCTGTATGGTATCAATTAACATTTAAAAGAAGTCGACAATTATACCAAAATAAATTTCTACAGAAGTATGTTAAAATAACAATTAAACATGTTGAATATTAAATTAATTACATCTTTTTTCTCATGATTACACTTTCTGAAAATATAACAGTTCAGTCAAGCTAGTAATAATCCTAGTGTTTGCTTTATATATATATAATGAATAATAGTAATATATATGTTACTGGCAAAGTATGAAATGCTGGCATTTGTATAGAATGCCGGACGTTTTTAGCCAAAGTATGAAATATATATGAGATCTATAACATACTTTGCCTAAGCATTGTATAGAATGACAAAAGCTATTAAGGCAAAGTATGAAAAAAGGTCATGATAAGGCTTTTATATCAATGATGTACATTCTTAAAAATACAAATGTTATTCTGACAAAATAATGAGAGCGTCATTAAAAAAAATTATTCAAAATACATTAAGGAAAATGAAAGCTGTACCAAACAAAATTTATGTCTTTCTTATTAAGGAAAACTATAAATGTTAATATAAAAAACAAGAAATTAAAATTAATCTACTTGTTGCAACATGGTAGGGTTCAATGACAATTTGAATTACATTTTTCATGCAATGGCAATTCTTATATTGGTACTTTGTTTTATGCATACATTTGACAAATCCTTGGCCGCTTTTATTGGATTGAGCAATTGCAATTGACAAGAGAGGAATTCCATGGTCAGGAATATCATTAATTGGAAGCAAGTTCTTAGAGCACAAAGTAAATTGTGATTTCACATATATTTGTTTTAAATTTCCTTCAGAAGTTCCAAGCTGATAGAAACCATTCTTTTCAACTCATTACAAGTGCGAATACATTGGCATTGGGGACAGGTTTCACAATAACACCTTTTTTTTAAAAAAATAATTTTCTGTTTTTTCTGGAAACATTCACAAAGGTGAATGTACAGTTCAATATCAAATAACGTGTAACATTTTTGTATTTGATTGAAAGTTCTTTTAGAATTCTATCACTTCCTCAGAATCCATAATGTAATACTGTATAGCAGTGCTTCCCAACTTCTTTAACATGCTTTAATTAGCTTCACCTGTATGTAACAGAACCTTTGAAGAAGATTTTTACCCACTTTAAAAGGTCAGATTAATTCGAAATTTTGCACACTTGTTAAGGACTGATGACAATACTATAATTTAATAGTTTTGTTCCGTTTTTCTGATCAAGATCATCAGGATTAACGATTTCCCATTTCCTGATTTGGCGACTAAAAGATTAAGTTACAACCCTCAGACGAAAATGCTCATGGCTAATAAAAACACAACAAACAAAGAAAGTTTTCTTTAAATGTGAAAAGGGGAGAAATGTATCAGGGCAATTTCTTTTCATAATTTAAACAATTGCCCAGTTTTTCTGAAAATGGATATAAAAAAAATGCTTGTTCCTCTCTTGTCGGATCTGTGGAATGAAACATCATTAATTGCTTCATTTTACCAAAACAGCAGATAATTCATTCAGAGGTCCCCATGTAACAACCCAAGGGTTGTTAGTGTTTGGGGGATCGAGCAAAGATCAGCCATAGTAACTTTAAAACAATTTTATTAATACTTTTACTTAATCAACCAACACAATTAAAGGTAAGGAATGCACTCAATAGTAAGTCCGGAAGAGCAATCCCATAGGCTTAGTTCAAATAACATATAAATAAAAGTACTTAAATGAATACTGGAGTGTTTTCGACTCCTATGTTTGAATTCACTTTCGATGTCTTGCTTAACTATACTAACTCTAGTCGTAATCTTGTTCATGTCAACTATTGACCATTCTCGCATACTCTAATGCCAGCATTTAAATAGAAGTACTCATTTGCCTAAATTCCATATTTTTCACTGAGAAAGGTTTTCAACTGAACTCACAGTTAAAAAGAATAATTTTACCCAAGAGGATTAGTGAAAGATTTACGGATAGACCAGTTACAACTGGAATAAATAATTTCTCACAAACTCTTTGATTCAAAACATGTACTTTCTTGCCTAATGCTGACGCAAGTTTCAGAGAGAATATTGAGCTCTTTTTAGTGAAAAATAATACTGACTTTACACCTACTTCCGCATTAAATATTTCAAACTTAAGCTCTTCCAGATTTCTTTCAGTTAACTGATCCTACATTTTGTAAACCAGACCGTATCGACACACTGATAGGATGCCAATGGGTATTCCAAATTCAAAAAAATGATGTATTTCAGATAAATTCATCAATTAATAAATGATAGCCTAAAAAACTTTGATCTACAATAAAAGCTTGTTTTTTTAAACTAAAAAATGTAAAATAAATTATAACTCAAAAAAACTAAAAATCACACTTTTATAGTTAATCAAACTAAAAAGTAGAAATAATTCTTAATATAAGAATAAAGTTACTAACGAGAAAATTAGTGTCATTGTGGTAAAAGCATAGTGTGCTTTGTACTACATTTTTACTCTAATTTTGAATTAGTAAGAAATTATAACAATTTTTATTAAACACCCCATCGTTTTTACCACAATGACATTAATTTTCTCATCAATCATTTTGTTCTTATATTAAGAATTATTTTTTACTTTTTAGTTCAATTAACTATAAAAACATGTTTTTTAAACTATAATTTATTACTTTCCGGATCAGTCATTGTTTGATAATTTTACCGTGACCCGCTGCGGGTGGGACGTTGATTATTTATATTATATATATATATAAATTGTTTTGATTTAATAATTTAACTGTATTTAAACATGCCTTCAAAATAAAATTCAGTTGCACCAAAATATGAATATATAAAAAGTGATTTTGCATGAAATATAAAGCATAAACACGAGAGAAATACACCCTAGTAAATAAAATGGAAATAATTTAATGCTCCTTGAGCAGCTGAACACCATTTGATCAATGGACCGGGGGTTGGGGACCACTGTTGTATGGTACTGACGCTTTCTTTGGTTAAATGAGTTTACTTTTATTTTCCACAAACATCACATCATAGCTCTGCAGCAACCAATAGTTCCTGGGTTCCTTCTTAGTAGTCATTTTGTGTGTGTATATATCAGTTATTAACTTCTAGTAAATAATTTCAGTTAAAAAAAACTTTATTTTTGCAACATTAACTCGAATTTCATTTGGGCAGTTGATCGTCGAATAGTTGTTTCATGTTTGTAGACCAGGGGTCGACAACCTTCTAGCTGTGGCGTGTCAGACCAATCTACCAATATGATTCAGCGTACCACACAGTAGGACATTTTCGAAACTCAAAAATTGATAAATTTGTTGAGTAGTGCAAAGTGCAACTGAGAATTTTACTGCATGCCATAGGTTGTTGACCCCTGCTATAAACCATGAATCCTTCTCCGACACTACAGCTTGCTCTCCCATTTTCATGCAGGACAGGAAAAGATCAATTTTTTGTTGAACAAGTTTAAGTGAAATTGAGTATTTTAACATTTCTGAACAAACCGCAATGTGCAACTAACAAATACTGAGTCTGAGAGATGTTAAAAGTCTCATGTCTTGCCAAGCACTATTCCAAATGAATTGGTGATGTATTTCATACTTTGCTGGTTTCTCATCAGGAATTCTATAGAATGCCTAGGCAATGTGCGAAATAGGAATCATTTCACACATTGCCAGCTAGTTTTAGGCATTCTATACAATGCCAGATTTTATACATTGCCAGCAACATATATGTTAAACAGCTATAATTCTAAATAAGCAAAGCAGAACTACTTCGTATTTGTATACATAATTATTATTATTGATTATATATGCTTTTATATTCGTGGCACCATTGCACCTAAATATGGTAGAATCTTTGAATTATTTTAAACTGTCATTCTATATATCCACCCCATGTTTTTAAACCTAATTTGATGAAATATGAAACAGAATGAAAAATATGTAGAAAATTACAACTAAACGTTTTCCTTTCCTAATTTAAAATGCATAAAATCAAAATTTTGATTTGATTTTTTATTAACTTTGCACTCAAAAGCAATATGAGAAATATTGAAGATGAACCTCAATCATAAGACGAGGATAACATTTTAGCTAACATCCAACTCACCAACTGAGAGCTTCCATAGATTTAATGGCGGGTCTTCAAATGCATCAGGATTCAAACTCATGACCTGACAAAGCCAACCACAAGTTTCTGACCAAGACTACTCAGCTACCATAGTTTTTTTCTGATCCAATATCAGCATGTGAGATTTATAAAACATAATTTTGAATATGTTTTAAAACTATGGAATAAATACCTAAAGAACAGCAAACAAAGGCAAAACTTTCAACTAATTTCATATATTTCAATTAAATTGAAAAAGTTGTTGCAAGCAATGTTTTGAGTGAGTGAATATTAATGTTGCACTGTTAAGCTACATGAGAGCCTTTGGCTACAGACCATGTAATTTTGAACCAGGATCAAGTGACATGGATGACACCTGAGCTGGCACCCCTACTTCTAACTACCACACCACACCAACGGGGGGAAGTTTGAGCTCTCAACAGATTTAACGTGCATCGCTCCCCTACACAGCAGGTCTTTAGCTTGAACTCGTGACAAGGCCAGCCACAAGCAATGTTTTGAAATGTCTGTTTTAAGAATGTGAAAAGTCTATTAAAAATATCTTTGGCTTTTAAAAGAGCATATTTTTTTTTAGTTTTGCCTTTCCTTTCCTTTATTCTGGTCTTTTATTTTTCATTAGTTAATGTGTTAACTCAATTTTAAGAAATTGTGCCACAGTATTCTTCAAAACAATTCTGGTCAATGAAAAGAGCCAAACTGCATGCCTTACAGATTATAGTGGTTATTCTTTGTATATCCTTTTTCGCATAATATTTACACCTTTTCTTTTTGTCAATTGGCCAATGAGAAAATTTTGTACTATTATTTGTTTTATTACTGATGGCTTTGCATTTTTACGATTTACACTGCTGGCCACCGTAAATGCAACACCCTGAATGAAGCATGCAAATAACATGAAATTTACAACATGCATTAGAGGTGAGATATGCAAATGATTAGAATTTCAGCGCGGACACACATCACGCTCACCTGTGGCGCCACCTCAAAGCGCTATTTAAGGCTTGGAGATTTCGACGATTTCAAGTTCGGCAATTGTGTTTTCCTTGTGGTTTTTTCAAAACACGATCAGTTATGTCTCGTAGAAAACAGCGATCAGCTTTTGATCAAGTATCCGAGTTCGACAGAAGAAGGATAGTGGCCTACCAAGATTGTGGATTATCTTTCAGGGAAATTAGTAGTCGTGTTGGACGAAACCAAACAACTGTTATGCGGATATGTGATCGTTGGATGCAGGAGGGTACAAAGGACCGACGCAGTCGATCGCATCCACCCCAGTGCACCACTTCACGTGAGGACAGGAAAATTGTGCGCATGTCAGTGACAGATCGCTCAGTCACATCACGACCCATAGCACAGCACATTGAGTCTGTAACGCATCATTCAGTGTCTGCGTGTACCATTCGACGCCGTTTACAGCAGAGTGGTCTGTCCGCAAGACGTCCATTGCTTGGTCTACCCTTGATGCAGAACCACAGACGTCTTCGCCGCCAATGGTGCGATGAAAGAAGGATGTGGGCGGCAGAATGGAATGAAGTTGTCTTTACTGACGAGTCGCACATCTGTCTGCAACACCACGATGGTCGGATTCGAGTCTGGAGACACCATGGAGAGAGGATGCTGAACTACGTTATGCACCGCCACACTGGTCCTGCACCGGGTATTATGGTATGAGGCGGTATTGGATATCACTCTCGCACTCCTCTAGTACGCATTGCCAGTACTTAAAACAGCCAGCGCTACATCTCTGAGAGGTTGGAGCCAGTTGTCCTTCCTTACCTTGAGGGCTTGGCCACAGCCATATTTCAACAGGATAATGCACGACCACACGTGGCACTCATTGTCCAAAGGTTCTTTGTCAATTATCAGATTGAATTGCTTCCCTGGCCGGCTCGCTCTCCAGATCTTTCGCCAATAGAAAACATGTGTTCCACAGATTACACTCCCAGCTGCCACATCAACGTGTGGAAGCTGTTTGGTCTGCTGTACCACAAGATCACATCCAAAGTCTCTTTGAATCAATGCCGAGGCTTGTGGCAGCAGTGATCTCCAACAATGGCGGCTACTCTGGCTACTGATTCTGGCAGGAACCACACTTCACAGGTCTATAAATTTAATCATTTGATACTTGGTCAACATGTTATCTACAAATAAATTTTGTTGTGCTATATCTTGTCTTGGTGTTGCATTTACGGTAGCCAGCAGTGAATATATCTTATCAGAGAGATGTTATTAAACTCATTCTAAAATCTCTTAAACCAGATTCTGTGAAAATTTAGCATGACTTAAATATCAGAAACATATTGAACACAGCAATATCGATGAGACAAACAAATAATATTTTTTGATATCCTAGTTTGACACATGAAAGTATAGGTAAATGACATATGGTTTCTTAAATCAACTTAATGTGTTTGTTGTAATCTGCCATAATTTTGTGCTGAGTAGTGGTTAATTTTTCTTTTTGACATTCAGCAACTTTATTGTCAGATTTTCTAAATATCTTCTTTCTTTGTTCTTCAATAATAAATTCATTTTTGGGACTGCACATATTTGTCAGGATATATTCCTTTTTATCTTTTCCTCACCAGGTTGTCGTTCCACAACAGAATTTAATGGCATGTTTTATTTTGAAAGGAGCTAAATTCTTTCTATAAAATCATGTCTTTTAAAAGATTATCAAAAAGTTCTGGTGAGGAAAAGAAATCTTCCATAAAGATCTCATGGCCTTTAATTTTAGTTTATCTTCAACCAAATATACTCTCATATCATAAGGATAACTAGATGCACAAGCAGTTTTACACATTTTTAACAGTTTGTTTTTTGGAATACATCATTTAAATTACACTCTTCATTTAAATGTAGTAGTTACTAATAGAAATTCTCCATGAAACCATATACTTCTTTAAATGTTCTATTAACACAATGAAAATTTTTGCTTATTTTCTAGTCTATTGTATCTCTACACTCTTTTGAACTATAATAAAAAAAAAAGTGTAAAAATTTTAAAATCATAAAGAAAGGATCATGCAGCATAAATCCCTTGAAAACTGGGATTTATATCAGATCATTAGTTGACCAATAATCCTGCAGATTGACTTTTTCAATGTACCTCATTAGTAAGATCAAACCAAAAAATCTTAAAATTTCATTATTATTAGTTGGTTTCCATGAAGGTGTGTGTTTCCTTTTATCAGATGTTTCACAGTGGAAATTAAATATATAAGAAGCAAACTGATAAAAATTTCCTCTGTGAACAGCAGTTTGATAAAAATCAATCATTTTTATAATTGATGGTGTCACCTTTTAACTCAAACTTTTCTTAAAAATGGCAATGCATTTACTTATTGCTTCTGATCCATCTACCTTTTCCCATGAAAATAAGCTTTCTACTTTCTCAACAAAATTTGCTGATGCAACCTCATTATTATTTTACAAAATACTATGTTTCAATTCTTCTCCAAACTCTACAAAGCTATCATTACAATTTTTTCAACTAAATACTTCACCAAATTTTAAATCTTTATTTATGTGAGAAATTTCTATGGCATTCTAAAGAATTGTAAAAAAAAAAAGTGAAAAGGAAAATTTGTCTACCATGGACAGCCATCATAACATAAATTTATTTATTTATCCAATGGTCGTGCTTGGCTTCTTGACCATTTGACGCCAAGCCTCCCAGTACCGGCTGACAATGTCGGGTCCAGTGTATTGGAACAGGTGGTTGCCATCCATCTTGGCATGGCTGAAAAGCAGGCAGGCCTCGTCAAGCCAAAGGAGGTGTACTCCGAAAAAGTTATGTTTGATGGTTAGGCAAAAGCAGGCAATGGCCTTAGCTCTCTCCAGGTGCCTTGGGATGACCCACCGTAACCAGGGTTTCCCCATGGTTTTCCAAAGCTTTTGATTTTTTGGGTCATGGCAGTACATTTATCAATGTATGTGGTTTTATCATAACATCAAATAGATTATTTATTTTCAAAATTTGAAATTGGTTGTTCCTAAACATCATCAATGATGAGGAATGTGCACACAATCTGATAATAGTGAAAAGTATTCTCAACCAATTATGAACAATGGTAGCACAGTCGTAAAAAGGTCCAAGAAAATTCTTCAGGAAAAAAAGGGCATGAGATACCACTGAAGAGCTTGGTACAGCAGTTGCACCATAGCTAAAGTAAACGAGAAAAAATATTTCGGAACAGCATATGTAACACCAAGTTGTAAAGATTTTTTTTTTTTGACCCCCCGCCCATCTTCAGCATCCCCCACCCGCGGGGGGGGGCGTCACCTTCAAGCCTAAACGATTGACAATTGAAAACTTATCGCCTTAAAGTAGCCCTCATTGACGATTGAAGAATTGGTGACAAGAGCAATTATTTGAGGGTATAAGAAGTTATTCGAGTTGAAAAGGTAAAATGGAAGTCATCTCAATTTTCATTTCCTGAAGATATTGATCAGTTATTTTGAAGAGTTTTATTTTTCTTGGGCTACATCTACAAAAACAGCAACTAACAAATGTGGATGTTTCCAAATAACAATGAAAAAAAAAAAAGGCAAGAATGTAAAGAAAGATATACTTTTTCTTTGGAAAGATAATTTAGAGTTCTAGTACAAGGGCAAGATCAAATTTTCATAAAAATTGAAAGTCAAATTTTCATTCCATGAATTCCATTTGAAAAAATGGAAGATAATAATTGCATTTAGAGATGAATTTCATAAATTATGTATCTTTCCTCAATAACAGCTTTGACTACAATTACACATTGAAAGCTGGTACCAATATAAACAACAAAAAACCCACCAAAACCCCAGAATTTTATTGCACAGTAAAAATAGGGGGGAAAAAATGTTACCACACCTTATAATATGCTGAGAAATGACTGCCCCCATAGGCAGCAAATTTTAAAGCATACATACCACTGCCTCTGTATGTGTCAATTTCACATATAGAGACAAGTAAATACAATTATTATTAAGAATTTAATGAATTTATTATTGCTAATGAATGTATTAAATTCAAAAATTCAGCTCTTATAAAATCTGTTAAAACTGCATTCCTATCAATCTAATAAAATACACATTTTCTAAAGCCGAGAGTAGCCTAATGAAGTTGCACAGAATATTACCATTATATTTCTTGGATCAATAACAGTTTTATGAATAACTTTTTTTACACATTTAAATAATCCATTAAACCATATTTGTCTTTTTGATGTATTTAGTGTGTTACAGCAACCCCAATAATTTAAGGGGAGGGGGCAGTGGAAGACAATATTAAATCAGTAAAATAAAAGTGAAAATTCCACCTTCTGTGCCTCTGCAAAGAGATGCTTGATCCTCCTGCCCACTGCTCCTTTTCCTGCACCAGGTACCTCCACCTCATAGCAATCCAGTAGATCCAGCACAAAGGTCCGTACTTCCTGCTGCTCCTGCTCTTCCCAGTCATTAAGAAGTCCAAACTTGTTGCTCACAGAGTGCATCTGTGCCACAAGCACTTCTGCTTGGTACAAACAGCGTAACACCAACTGTGCAAAAATATTCATTAAATTTTCAAACTTGTTAAAAAGTTGTCTTAAAAAAGTACTTAAAAGAAACAATCTACTAATAATTAAGTAGACATATAATAATTTCAAATTTTAATCTTGAAATTTTTTTAATAAAAAAGCTGAAAATATATTTACATAAATTAGAAATATTGCCTTTTTACCTCATATTTGGGTTCAGGACTTCTCATGACTTTGGCTGCTTTCATTGCAGTTTCTTCCAATTTCAAAGGCAGGGATTCAGGACATTCCTCTGGAATAGAAAAAAAAATTGTTCTTTTAAATAAAATTCTAGTTTCCCAATAAATGTGATCAATATTCGTTCACAGATATACATAATTATTTAAACTCTCCAAAATCAAAGTTGCCTAAAAATAGAGTTACCCTTTACCATCATGGAACTACATAACTTTTTAAAAAGAAATAACTTCAAAAGGTACGAATATAGTTTGAATGACAATAATGTTTTCAATATAGTTTGAATGACAATAAATCAAATAACAAACATATAACTAGATTGAATGTTGGGAAAACATGAACAATTAGGTACCAAACTTTCCGCTGAGGGACCCGCAAGGCTCACAAATTCATTTTTACCCTTCTGGTCTGACAATCTAAAACTTTTGATCATTACCTTTGGAACATCCACTGCCTAAAATTTCTAGGCATAAACTACATATTTATATTTCAAGTATTACATTTACAGACAAAGAGTTTTAATTCTGAAGTAAAATTAATGCAAATTTTTATTTCAAATTCAGATTTGTCTGGAGCACAGAACACAACATTTACATTAAAAGTAAGCCTTGCTATTTGTTAAAGATGTAGTTTTTCAAAATTCTTCCCCGTTTATAATGCATTCAGAAAAAAGTAATACCAGTAATAAAATTGTTATTGTAAACTAAAACTCTGTAGTAGAACTGAATGAGTATGAATTCTTATAATTTCAAAAATAAGACAAGACGATTTGATTTAACAACTCATACCAAGTCCTGAAGACAGCAAACATTTTCATTACAGTTTTAAGTAGCATACTTAAACATTTAATTTATAAAAA
>BMAV01021828.1:409491-523206 GCA_019973955.1 Trichonephila inaurata madagascariensis | reverse complement strand
TTGATAAACATGGATCTACAATAGTTATCCTTAGTTTCTATTAACAACTTTTCATAGGGGAAAAAAATGATGTACACCTTCTTCTGCCAATTGCAGGATAGCAGAGTGTATCAGCATGGGCATCAAGTAAGTCACAACTTCTGAGGTTTTGGCAGACGCAAGGAAATGAAGAACCTGCAAACAGAAACTTACTTCTTTAACTCAAAAATTCAATGGAATGAGAAACTATTAACATGGATAAATTTTTTTAAGTTCTAAATTAAATTCAAAGTGTCCTGAAGGAAAGATAAAATTGCATTAAGATAAATGCATTTTTTATTTAAATCATTAAGTAATGCTTTTCAATACATAACCATTGAGAAGAACAAAATTGCACACAGGAGAACTTACAAGTATAATTGAATACAAGAGATCTTTTTCTTTCTTTTTTGCTGAAGAGTAAGTGAACCATCTAATTGAAGATTTATGTGTAAATACACACACACACACACACACACAAAACGTTCCAATTTAAGTAAAATTAAGTATTTTTATACCAATGTAAGTAATTTAAAGTAATTACATTATTATGTTTTGATGACCATATGTTCATTTAGAAATAGAATTGTATAAATGTAAAACAATATTTTATATAAATATGGATTAGTAAAATATGAATAATCATTTATTGATTAAAAACATCAAAATACAAAAGTCATCTTTAACATTTATAGATAAAAATTCCAAAAAAATTAATGCAATTCATCTACATTTGTAAAGTAAAAAACTAAGAGTTAGTACTTTTATTTTTGCATTTGAAGAAAAGAAAAATATAAAAACTAAAATAGTACAAACTAGAAAATTTTTGAAAAAGAGAAAATAATTAATTTACGAAAACAATCCACATATATAATAGAAAAACAAAATATTTAACTGTGCAGTGTTGGATTTAAGCACAACTGAGCTTTCAACTCTGTGCTTGAAAAAACAATAGTCTGATAAATTTTCTTATCCCATTTTTTAAAAATATCTTAAGTAAAAACCCTTGTTGCATACAAAATTTTTGCAATACAAATAGTGTTTCTCATATAATTAAAACTCTTCTTATGTGACAATATAATATTAAAGCATCTCTCCACAGGCACACAAAATTTAGAAATTATCCAAAAGGGGCAATTTTGAATACATTTTTTCTCTCAAATTGGACAGTGGATTCGTAATTACTACAGCAGACCTAGTACATTCCCAGGGTGATGGAATCTCTTTTTAGTGTGGCCCCATATACGAGGGTACCAACTACCATAATGTAATTTTGATATCCAATTTCCTTCCCAGAAGGAGGCACCTGAGCTCTGAGAATGCAAAATATGTATTAGGAATTTAATTTTGCTGTAAGCCTCAAGTCAAACAGGCACTCTACGGATTTTTAGCATGCTGCATAATCATACAACATGGTGGCTGTTGATTTTTTGCATCATGAAAATTCACCAACTTGGGCTGGGGTCGAACCTGCAAACTTGGATGAACAAGACCAGCGCCCAAACAAGCAGCAAGCAAATTTTGATTACAATAATATGACAATGAATAAAAACAGTTTAGGAAACATATTTCTACAAGTGATTTTCCTACACCATTCTCAAAAGAAAATATTTAATACTACTGTGTTTCTTACCAAAATACAAGATGAATTACTCATCTTATTTGAAAGAAATACCTATACCCACTACACTTTTTGAAGAATATATTTAATACATAACTGAACAACTTTTAAATAGCGAACAAACAAATAATTTCTGTATACCTTTTCAGCTTCCTTTGTGTCATCGAAAAGCCTTTTCTGTCTACGAGCAGGAACTGGCCGGGCATTCTCCCACGATTCCAACCACATGTTTCCAGGAAGGAGCATGCGAGCACTCAAGTGGTCTATGAAAATAAAATACTTTAGACACTGATAATTTTAATGTCTAACACAAAACGTAGTTTTGCCCTGTACTTTCAAATGTAAGCCATAGAGAAGAAAAATAGACATTTTTTCACAAGAGATTTTATTAGGTCTATATTACTCTTAAATCAAACAACAGATTATTGGTGACATATATTATCCATTGAAATCAGAATCAAATGATAAGAACTTATAACCAAATAAGGATATGGAAATTGGTATCGTTCACATAGTTTCCTAAAATGTATTCATTGCAAGGCTTTTCAATCTTAATAATAAATGGAGGAAGTTTAATTTTAATGTATTTCCTGCTAATTCAGAATTTCTTAAATTTTTATGAGTCATTATTAATGTAGTTGTAATTTCTGAACAAAATATGATTTTGAAACTAACTTCTGAGAACAATTCTTTTCAATAATATTTATTTTTAATGAATTTCTTAAGAAATTGTAATATCATATAATAATTCTCCCATAGCACTCTTAAAACGTTTTATTTTTTTTACAAAGAAAAGCCACCAGTGTTTTGCCTCTAATATTAAACAATCACAAGTTGTGATTGAACACAATATTTTAACATTACATATCCCATAGATACATAAAGGACAGACATTCACCTTACTTTCAAAGTCAGAATTGTCTGTTTTCATATTTTCTTTGTGAATTAGTTTCAAATAATCTTCTATAAAATTGTGTGTGTGTGTGTGCTACATTTGAATACCTTGTACTAAGTTATTGTACCAAAAATATTCTTTATTAGCATGTTAAGATAAAAATAATGAAAATTTATGCTACTCTGATTATTAATGGCTATTTTGTTCAAAACAGAATTTTAATTTGTTTAATTTCAAGATAAGAAAAGAGTGGTAATTGAGTTACTTGTACACAAGAATGCTTACATGTAATCACACATTTTCCAGTTTCTTCATCAACCTTCTGTTCTTCAATAAGATCTCTGGGTGAATACCAACGGACAAAATCTTCCAGGGCTGCTTTGGGATTGGCTGCCTGATTGGGAAAAAAAATATTCATTACTTACTTAAATTACTATTTTTATTTTGATAAATATTATAAGAAAAAAATATGTACTTTGAAGGCCTCCATGTCAGAGGTGAGGGAAGCACTCTGCATACGTGCTCTAAGAGCAGCACCCTCAGCGTGGGTCCCCAATTGCACCAGAACATCTGCTTGAGCCTCCAGAAGATCCTCTGTCAATGGAGCAGGTTCCTGAAGTACAGAGAGGCTGCATCAACAATACAGAAGTGAAAAATCTTGTTTTACACTCAGTGCTAAGTAATTGGGGAATCATACTAAATTGAAAAGGAAAGTTATTGGCAAAAAGTTTGTATTTTTTTGATTGATAGCATGGATAAAAGAAAATATTTTTGTTATATGCAAGCTAGTTGAAATTAAAGCTAACTTAAATCATGTACCTGTGTTACTCTCAATTATAAGCTGTAATGAACTCAAACTTATATGAATATAATTATATAAGTTATTCCTTTTACAGGGCCAATCCTAGGGTGTTGGCCGCCTGCATGCAAAGAAATAATGTGCCGCCCTTCTACAGAATTTTTCATATTTTGATTTATACTTAACGTTAACGTTATAAACTCATCTACATATATAAAAGTAAAAAGTGAAATATTAATAAAATTTGAAGAGCAAAACTTTATTTTGTGGCCATCTAATAGTTTGTAATAGCGACAAAATACTTTAACAAAATAATAAACAAAACAAAAATATTACCCAAAATAAAAATAGACATTTCACAATTAAAAATAATAAACAGTATTTATGCAGAAAATATAATAAAATAAATAATACTAAGCATAAATCTTGTGAAACAAAAAGAATATTCACTGTTGTTTAAAATTAAGAGAATTTTTAGAATTGGTTGATTATCTCAAGAGATTCTGGATAGATTTAAATAAAATTTGGTTTGTGCATAGGTTTGATATAATACATATAATAACCCTTCAACAATTACAATACACACACAAGATCAGGCATAACACTCATTGGAGTTGGAAGGTATGAAACAGTGGTTGCGGAATAAAACAAAATATGGGTTAATAGAATGTATGATTCCTTCTTTCAGATATGCAGGCCTCGCATAATGATTTTATTTTGGAAATAAGGGAGTTATAATGAGTTCCTGTGGCAATTGACTCCACTCGTTCAGCATCAAATTATTAGGCCTCAAGGGAGAGGAAAGTTATGAATTGCAACTGCCCTCCTTAGAGCATTCCAGGTTTGGTGCAAAGGGTTGAAATCTGGAGATCTGGTTGGCCAATTCAGCCTGCGAATATCCTCAGATTGCAGAAATATAATGTGGTCTTGCATTATCATCCACTAAAAGGAAAATTAAGGCCAACGGCTCCCCTGAAAAGGCAAACATAAGACTCCAAGATCTCATTCCTATATCTCGCAGCAGTTCAAATATCCCTTTCAAAGACATTTGTGTACATGTAGCAACCCATAGTGATGCCTGCCCAGATCATCAAGCCTCCTTTGTCATAATGGACGATTTTTCGGGCATTGGTAGCCGTCCCTGGTTCTCTCTTTATTAGAGTATTGCGAGAACCACTGATTAGGCTGAACTGAAACACATCAGTGAAGAGAGTGGTCACCCACTGATCCATGCTCCATCCCTATGATCTCTGCTTCATTTTAAATGGACTCTCCTGTTCACAGAACTGAAGGGACACAAACAACAAGTTTTCTTGGAAACAGTCCTCTCTCATGAAGTCTTCTGGAAACAGTCACCATTGAAACTAGAATTCACTAGGATGACTTGAAACTCTAGGATGCTAAACAGACTCTCCTGTTCGTAGATATGAGCAGGACGCAAACACTGGCAAACAACCCTCTCTCATGAAGTCTTTTTGAAACAGTCACCCTTGATACACGAGTTCCTGTGGCTGCATACAATCTACGAGATAGCTGAGAAACTGTAGCATCCCTGTTATGCCTCGCTATAATGAACAAACGAAGATCTTCTCTGAACGTCGTGGCTCTCGGAAAACCTTGACCAGGGTTTCTCTCGATGGATCTGGTATCCTGACACTGTTTCCATAAGTTGAACATTATGCTAAGCTTTAAAAAAATTATGTACAAATCTGGATTTAAGACTGCCCTGTTGCTGTTCTACCCACAATTCGCCACCTCATTCTGTCCTCTAAACACACATTTTGGGGGTTACTCATTTTTACTGTGTGAATCTAGATTTAACCGATTTCATTGAGTGAGTGAGTGATTTTTGGTTTTATTGGCGCAAGAGCCGATTTCGGCTATACTGCGCCAAACATTTGTTTTAATTTCCATAAAAGTTTTTTAAAAATGTTAAAAATTTAAATTAAAGATATAATTTATATTTAAGCATAAAAATTCATTAAAAAAGTTTTTTAGAAATTCATATTTGTTACATTTTATTAAAAGGCAAAAGTGGGAAATACATTGTGGTGGGGTGTTACCCGCCCCCGCCCCCATGTCAAGCAAGATCTTAAAATAACGGATAAATTTAAAACAAAGAAAGGCATAAAGTAAAAATTAAATTGATACATGACAGAAATGTAAAATTTTGTATTAAAATTCAATTGAGTATGTTGCAAAATGTTTTAAAAGTTATATATTTTTTTTTAATTCCGACTTTTTCTGTTACGGGTTGGAGTCAACAAACGATTGTATTCTTCATGTTTCCAACCTTCAGTCTGCCACCATTCTTCTGAAAGTGTTTTTATTTCCCCTATGGAATTATTTTTCTTTGATGATTCCACCTCTTCTTCAACATCGTATATAAGCATGTCCTCGTCTGATGTATCCTGTAAAGGTGTGCTTTTTTTAGGTTTGTAAGGCGTCAATTGTGTCTATTTTGGAGGTAATACTTCTTTTAGGACGTCTTTTCTTGCGACTTTTTGAATTTTGTTTTGCATCCTGGGATGCAGAAGGTATGGTATTGGATAGAGAGGTTTCAGTTTCAACAGCAGGACATGTTTCAGCTGATAAGGGTGTAAACATTGATACATCGGATGAAGACGGTGCTTTATTAGATGAAGAAAATGCAGCAGATGTAGATAAATTATTAGATGTGGTGAGTGCAGTATCTATTAAACGAATAGATGGTTGAGATTCTGATGACGAAATAACTGTGACAAAAGATGTTGATGGTAAGAGTTGTGCCTGAGTTGATGTAGACGGTTTAGTAACTGCAGGGACTGAGGAAGATATAGTTGGTTTCAGAACAGATTTTAATGGTTGTAGTAATTTTAAAAGAGGACATACTATTTTTGTAACATTTTCATCAGTTTGGGTTGTTGTGGTTACTGTTGAGGGTTTGGCAGCTTATGCGTATGTTTGGGATGATTGTGGAGCTATTAATTTCCGTGCTTCTACATATGAAACATTTCTATTTGTTTTAATAGCTTGATTTCTTTTTCTGTTTTCCATTTTGAGCATAATTTTGAGTCTGATGAATGAGACTGGGAACAATTAACGCATTTCGGCTCTAGAGTACAATCTGTAGAAGCATATCCAACAGATGCACATCTAGAGCATGTCAATTGTCCTCTGCAGGCAGTTTGAGAGTGTCCGAACCTCTGACACTTAAAACAGCGCAGAGGATTCGGAATGTACGGGCGAATTTTACAGTTAAAGTAGCCGGCTTTTATTGTTGTTGGTAGTTTGGGGCTATTAAAAGTTAAAATTATATGTTTGGTCAGAATTATTGATGCATCTTTTTTAATTGTTATTCTTCTGACCTGAATTACACCCTGTTCAGAAAATCCATCAAGGATTTCCGGTTCAGGAGTGGTCAACAGGTCAGGTTCAGAAATGACACCACGACATGAGTTCAGAGTTTTATATGGCTTTATTATTAAAGGTGAATTAAGAAACGTTTTTCCAAGAAGGAAAGACTTAGTTTGTATAGCAGAGAGTGTTTCAATTAGTAGATCCCCTGATCTTAATCTTTTAAGTGATTTAGGTTCACCACCTATTCCTACAAGGGCTTTCTGTATAGCAAAAGGTTATTTCAAAGACATTTCATTATTCGGTAAAGAAAGTAATAAAAATCTTGTATTAGTCGCAATTTTGTCAATGTTAAGATTGGGTGCCCTTTACCCGGGCACAACAACATTGGATCCATAAAAACGCATACACAACTTCGTTTTGGCGTGCCTCCACCCACCACGGAGTCCAACAAGGTCATCTGGCAAATACCAGGCACGGTGCTTACCCAGAGTACACCCAGAATATAGTGATACAGTCCAGGGTGAGGATCCAACGGGTAAACCCGACACCGCTTATCTGCAGCACTAACCCTACAGCAGTGTCTCTTTGGGGACACCGAAGAGAGGTACTATCAGCGGATTGACAGGAGCGGGCTCACTCCTGCCTCCCGTCTACAGCGAAGCGTGGGCCAAAGGTATTCCCAGGACACCATTTTCCTCCTTACGGGACGCCGCATACGGCAAACATGCGGGTTGAAAAACCAACAGTGTTAATCAAAACAAATGAAGCAACATAATCAAAAAATTTAAAGAAATATACGAAAAAGGAACTAAACTAACGCAATACAAAATGTAAACCATAATATGTTAGTAATAAAAAGTAAGTTTTTTCAATAGAAAAAACAAATTTTGAACAAAGTTCATTTGGTAATATAGGTCTGTGGTATGGACAGTAAAAGAAGAAATGGGATGACAAGAAGAGGATCGAAAATAGAGAAGGATCACTAGGGTACCCTGGGTTCGTGAAGCCCATGTTTACCAAAGACAGTAAACCCCTTGGGAAATAGGAAAAGATCACTAGGGTACCTCGGGATTGTGACACCTGTACTCACCTAAAGAAGGTGAGCCCCCTGAGGGGACTGATTTCTTTGAAAAAAACCTCCAAGAAATTTGGCGAGTTGTACCAGCGATTGAAATGCATATCTTGGCATGCGAGCTTATAAATCCTTTTCCTCAACTAGCTCCACCACACATACATATATGCTAACATATTCGATGTACAAGATTTACACCTTTGTTTTGAAGCAGTATTTTTACATTTCCCTCATTTTTTTTTCTTTCATGACAATTGGCAAAATAGGCAAATCTTCGAACTTTTGAACACTAATGTATATAAATCACTCCTTCTACAAAGACTACCAAATAATTAACATAAAATAACTTTTCTGGCTTTCTGAGAAGTAAATTTGTCAGCAATTTCTGTGAAATCAGTTTTTTAGAGATGTCAGATTCAATAGAGATGATCAAACCCGAAAGCTTTTTTAGTGTGTCATATTATTTCTCAAGTAATTTTTAATAATTTTTAATATACTGAAATTTCTTTTATCTGAAGTCACAGTAACAGGTAAGATTAAAAACATTCTTATTGCAAGAGCAAAATTTTGAAAGCAGGGAATGAGATCATTTTTGACTATAATTTCTTCAATTGGCTGCTTTTTAACAGGAAGAATATCTTTGAATGAAGTTATTTCATTCAAGAGTTGCATACCGTCTATATCGTTCACAATACTTCCTTCCGTCTGTACCTGTAACTTAGTATCTAAGTCCAGGTGGGCTTCATTGTTAGAAATGTTGTGAAACTCATACATAAAGCAGAATATTGAATAGCACTCAGATAATAAGATATATCTTTCAATTACCGAAGAGACCTCATGATCAAGAATTGCAAAATAAAAAGCAGTCTTCATTTGCTGGAAGGGCTTTAAAACTGGTTCATCACTGTCCTCATAATCAAACAAATGGAGCTTTTTCCTCAGCTTCGAGATGAAAAATTCGTGAACAATACCTAAATCTCTTACAAGAGCTGTTTCTGAATTGACAAATATTTTGAAATTATCATTTTTGGTTGTTTTATGATTTGTGTCTCAGTGCATTTTAAGATTATATTTCCTTCACAACTGAAATAGAGTTTTTTTCATATTAGACATAATATTTTATTCTAGTTTTGGACACAAAGATATTGAAGTTCCCATTTTTCTTGAAAATTACGATGTTCCTCTTCCATTGATCTGTTCTTACTCATTGTAATTTAAGTTGGATTTTTTTATTATAAATATTATGTAAATTACTTTTCCAGATTAATATGAATTAAAACCAAATTCTATTTTCATTTGCAAACGATTGAGTAAGCACTGCACTTTGTCTTGATTGTCTTGTGACACACATTACCTCTGACAACAATTTTAGCCTCTCACTGCTGATTGGACACTCCAAAGACAGATTTGATTTGCTTATTTGATTATATGGCAACTTGTTACATTTAGGGCATTTTAAAAAAAATCGAATTGAATCCGTATTTTTTTAAACACACACAATACTAAAGAACCTTTAAGTAAATACAACATAAAATAAAATTTAGAATTTTGGCAAACTTCCCTAACATTAATAACACTGTGTGAATATTGTTTTTCAAAAAAGCTTTGAAATGAAAATTATTCAAAAGAAGCTGCAAGATTTTTTTTTCAAATTATCCAAATAAAATCACAAGAAACTACCTATTAATAAAGGCATAATGAGCATTGTTCTATTGACAAAAAAATTACTTTGTTTTCTCTATTTTATTTTTCGAAATTGTAAGACTATTATTAAATTGAAGACTTTTAATTTCCCCAAATGCATGTTGAATTTAAACGCTTCTATGTCTTATGTAATATTAGCCATATTAGATATCTTCATAAAGTAACTTTCACAAAAATCATTTTTGAGAAGCATCAAATTACAGTCTGCCACTGATAAACATGAAAAAAAAACCTTTTCTATAGCGGCATTGCTGGCTCTGCAATGAATTCTGCAATTAAACGAAGGATGTGTGTAAAGAGAAGATATTGATGAACTATAGACCAACACTATGCATTAACATTCTACTTTTCTAAAACTATGTTACGCTATTGAGAAACCGGGACTTGTTTTGATTTTTCAATAAATACTTAAGATTCAACACATATTTGTTCAACTTATTATAAGTTTTATTTTGAGAAATTCGAAATTTTTTTTGCTTGATTGATAAACCATATGCGTCCTGCAGCTGCCCCTTGCCTTGTGCACATGCTGCACACCTACTAGGATCGGCCCTGTCCTTTTATTAGGGGAAAAAATTATGTGGTAAAAGAATGAGAAATTATTTTTATACAAATGAAAATAGAGTACATTACTTGAAAGTGACATGCCAACCTGTGTGATAGGAATGTAGAGAGGTTCGTCTTCATGGTACAGTAATCTTAAATCACCCAGCTGCATGAGGCGGCCCTCAGGAATACGTTTGCCTAAAAACAGCATGTAAAAGGAGAGATCATATATAAATAGAGATGAAAACAAAAAGCATCTAATTAACCGTTAAATTTGATATACCTAAAAGAACAAGAGCTAATTCTGAATCAAAAGCACCCAGTTTTTGCACCATATATGGATCCCAAGAAATTTTAGAGGAATAAATAAATTGTATTTATGGAAAAAAGAATGGTTCCAAATACTTGAAAAGCAGCTGCAAAATGCTGGAATTTTATTATTTTTATGTGTGAAATATTTTAATTTATAAATATTACACATGCAATAAAATGTTAAAAAATGCTTATAATTATATTTCATGTAAAATCTTGCATGTTTACACATAATGATTATTGATCACAGATTTAACTATCATTTATTGACTCTTGCTAAAATTGATAAATTTAAATGTGAAACATTAAGATACTTTTCCTGTTAATATCTTACTTAAAATACTATTGTAGATAAAAGCATTTCTTCATGTATTGAAGTATTCCGTTGAGGAAAATTTGGCAATAAATTAAGCTAAAAGTTATACATGACCCACCAACTAGTGAAGTGATTTGGAAGAGCAATAAGAAAGTGTTATCACACACACAGAATTTTGACCAATCATGAGTTAAGAAAAAACTAGTGTAAAAAGAGATGAAATTTATATTTATTTGTTTAAAATATTTTTTACATTATATTAAAACTCTACAAAATTTTTCTCATGTAAAGATAGAATTTGTAGATAGAATTCACAAAATGTTTGCAAAAAGAATTAAAAAATACACAATTTCAATTTTCTTTACTTCAATCAATGCTGGACAAGTATTCCATAAAACAATATTTGAAAACATGTTAAACATCACTGGAGGAAAATGGTTATAAAAAATCACTTCAAAAATTGATATCAACAAATCACTTAACTACAGCGAACATATTCATTTACTTGGAAAATTTTCTTCTTATATTACTAAGCTTCTTATTATGCTTATTTTTTTAAATAAGTAATAAATCGAAATATAGTGATTTCAAGTAGGGTGGGAGAATGACTCACGGCGTCCATCGTAGGAGGAGAGAGACGAGGTCTCCGGGCACTCATAGAATTCTTCGTCTTCGCTCTCACTCACCTCCTGTTGTGCTTCAGCCTCCGCGGCTCGCCACTCCCGACTCTTCTTGCGTTGGATGCAGCAGTTCAGCATCTGTCATATACAAATAGATTGCAACAAATTAGGGAGAGGTATTTTAAATAAAATAAAAATTTTTCTTAAACTAATACTATTTGATAAATTTACTCCTTTATTACTTGAAAAAAAATGATTGTCCTACTGTAACTAATTGTATCCTGATGCATGTGTATTGGTATTGAATGGGTCTGATTTTTAAAAAATATTTGTGATGTTCATTTTTCTGACCCAAATTTCTTTATTTTGGTACTCCACAATACATTATGATTATAATGCAAAACATATACAGGGTGTCCGAAAAGTATAGGTACACTTTCAAAAATGAATTAAGATTTTCACTTTTGTTTTTTTAATGTTCCATAAAAAAAAATATATTTAAGTTTTTGCAAAATGAAATGCAAACTAAAAGATGCAATGTCTCATTTTAAAATGACTTCTCCACAAGAACAAGGGCAGGTTTACAGAATTTAAATTTGCACCACCACACTACAGTTTGAAAGGGATGGGTAGGAAGTGGAGGTTCAATAGAGCATGGACACCCATAGCTCTAGACATAACATTCTTGCAAGGATATGTAAAAAACATTGTTTACCAATCTTCAATTAGTGACAATGATGAACTGAAAACTCGAATTACAGCGGTCATTCAGACTGTTGATCCTGCAATGCTTTATAGAATGTGGCAAGAAATATCACATGGACTTGATGTGTAGTGCAACTATTAGTAGTGTGCACATTGAAATCATGCAATAAAGCACTGTAAAGAATTTTTGGTATTTTCTTTAAGAAGCACAGAAATCATAAACGAATATCTTTGCTTGCTTACATTTAATTAATATTTGAAAGTATAGTCATATTTTTTGGACACCTGGTATATTAGGTACTGGTGGCCTAACTAGGCTCTCTTTAGGTTTTTAAGGTTACGTTCACCTAATGTCAAAAAGCCCTATCCTAACTTCAAAGACATTTGCAGACAGAATACTGCTCCAATTTGATGCAGTAATGTAAACACTTATTTATTATAAAATATTCTTAAAATTTAGATATATTACAAAAATACACACATACACACTATGGGATGACTCCCATTCAAACGATCACTACAGAATAGCACATACATACAAAGTCAGAATATATTATTTATGTTTGAGTGCTTTTTTCATATTTTGGGTTCCACTCTTTAACATTACATGAAGACAGCCTTAAAAATAAAAATGTATATCCATCTCACGTTCAAAATTCAGATTTTTCAGTAAAATACAAGCATTTTTTTTTCCAAATTAGATTCACAGTCAGTCTGGGAACGATGAAATGTGGATAAAATCCTTATTTAGAAGAGAGAAAAGCCCATGTGCATTATCAAGTTTATAAAAAAATCATTTGAATATATTACAATAACAGAGAAAATATGATTGACTGTTTCTTTAATTGTCAGGATCTTCCAATAGAAAGAGCCTAGCAATAAATAATTCACTTTAAAGCCTAAATAAGTTTTAGTTTGTTTCTAATTTCAGACAAATAAGCCTGTTTTTCACTCCCTTGATTTATTAGTGATACTAACGATAATTGAAAATAATCATTTTACACTTATTAACTATTGAGCTTTTTTGATTTCCTATTATCTTTATTACATATTTTCAAATAACAAAAAAAAAAAAAAAATTAAGAACTGAAAAAATTTAAAAACACTGCAACACCGATAAAAAAAAAATCGTGTTTCAATTTTTTACATGTTTTTTATTTTGTTTCTATTTCCAGACAAATGGGCCTTTTTTTCACTCGCTTGGTTTAATTAATGATACAAAAATTGGGTTCAAGTGAAGGGGGGCCACTTTGAATTTAGCGATTTTTCTTCGGATTTGGCGAATTTTTTCTAAATGTCATGGTGAGATATCGAATTCATTCTGAAATAAATAATAAATGATTCCGAAAAAAGTACCTTGGCGACTGGTTTTAGTCACCAAAAAAAAAAAAAGGATTGCGCCAAGTGGCCCCCTTATACTACACTTGAACCAAAAATGGTTCAAAATAATCATTTTGTGTTTATTAGCTGTTTGAACTTTTTTTATTTCCAATTATCTTCATCACATATTTTCAAATAAAAATAATAAAAAAAAAAAAAATTCAAAAGCACTGCAACACTTATTATTATTTTTTTTAAAAAAAATCATGTTTTAATTTTTAACGACCATTAAAATATCTACAATTAATATTTCCATCAAACTATCTAAAAATATTTGTCTGCTTGAAAAATAAATTTGAACAGCTTTTTCTGAACGAAAGAGTTGCTGAACATTTTTATTTAGAATTCATCTGAAAGAACTTAAAATGAATGTTTTTTTAAGATATCTGAAGGAAAAAACATACTAAAGCAGAAAGAGAAGAAATAAGTGGGAATCACATTGGCCGATAAAGCAACATAAAAGGGTGGGACATCTTCCTTAAACCCCTCTCCTTCCACCCGTTTCCTTTTTTAAAAGTTAATCATTTTCGAAAAATTTAGGGTTTAACGAAAATTTAAAGGTTTTTTTCTACTCTCTCCAATTTAATTATTATTTATTTTAAGTTTAAGAGTAAAGTTACATGCGAATTCGTGATTAGCGATATTTTTTTTGCACTCATTAATGTTCCAATTGCTAGATGGCGAAAGCCGACATACTTGTACAGTTTCCCTCAGGCGGAGGAACGGTAGCCCATAGAGTGATAATTTTGTGTGTGAGAGAGATCTGGTAGGCACCATTGTGCGAAAATTTCTTTCAATGCTGTTTATATTTTTGCACAGAACAAATAACAGTGCATAATTTAGAAGCTACAAGAATGCCTATGTACAGGAAATGAAGTTCTTAGTCCAGAGATGGATCATTTGTGCTTAATGAATGATTTCTGATTCATCACAGCTGCTAGAAATTTTATTAGTTGAAACACATTTTTGCCAAAACAAAAATAATTCATAAACTTTAAAATATTCAAAATTCACGTAGCTTTGTGTTATTTTTAAGATCAAAGGCATGCTAGGAAAGTTAAAATCAAAGCGCAATGCACGTTTTCAAGATCACTTGTAACAACAATGATAATTAGTCGAGAAAAAATTTCACATCGTTTTGCTTGGTGAATCATTTAATTGAGAAGTAGATTTTAAAAAGAGGGGTAGTTATTTTAAGGACATTAAAAGGTATTTCTTTTATTGGAGGTTTTTTTCAAAGTTTATTAAAGTTCTTTTCATGAATTCTAATTACCTGAAGTTTCTGATGCAGAAGGCAGTGTGTCATGTTAGGCGAGCCAGGATCCAAGCTGTAATTCAAAAAGGATATCAATCAAACATTAAAGTGACACTAAAATTAAAGTTATTCAGATGAAGCGGTAACAATATTATCGGTGCACTAACTGCATTTTACTGTCACAACTATTTAGAATAATATATATCTGGTTCCCTCGGAGAAAAAAATATTCATCCAGTCTTGCATGTAAAAAAAAAAAAATTTAGTTTTAAAACAAACGAAGGAAAAAGATTTTTTTTTAAAATTATGACCTACTGAAAATGAAGACTGCAGAAAAAGAGAAAATGTAAAGAAACAAACATATAAATTATTGAATACGATGGATATACTAAAAATTAGATCAAAATTCCTCCCCCCCCCCTCAGGGAGGCTAACTTAACAGGAGATCAAAATTCTTTCGAAGGAAAAAAAAAGGGGTTACAAAAAAAAATAATAAATTTGAATTTTAACATGTTAATTGCGCTGTTAGCGCTGCTTAAGTTGAATCATGAAAATTTTACAAATAATCGGGCAGATAATTATTGGTATCTGGTCTGATGAAATGTCTACCTTTAGCAAGCGTTTAAAAAGAAAAATTCTATGATAAAATAAATGCAAATAATTTCAATTTACATCAGTTCAATTAGGCCGCCTTAAAGGAATATTTCGAAGGGGCAGAAAAAATTCGACAAGCAGCAAGACAATAAAAGTATCACATTAAAAAAAGTACGTATATAAATTTTAAAAAATATCACAAACGGATTAAAAACTGAATTCACCCTTTCCAAGATCATGAGTTAAGTTACTGAAATAATAGAAGAGTTGGCACCAAACTACAAGTACATATTTTTTTTAGAAACCAAGCTGATACGATGCAATAAATATCAGATAAACCAGTTATTTATGATGTTTATTGACTTGAAAGCACCAGGAGAGCTCTTTTGGCGATGAACTACAATCAAGTGACAAGGACGACGTCTGAGCTGAGAACCCATTCTTTCCAAACTGCCACACCACGCTAACGTGAGCCTCGAGCCCTTCAATGACACCAGTGCTCAAATCTACGACTCGACAAAAACAACGCCGGTCACGAGTTATCCACCAGGGTTACTCAATTGAACACTGCTGGAGCGCTACACCGTCGTTATTCCAGAAGATAGTATACATGCTATTTTCATTTTGTTCTGATACCGCCTTCTCCAAACATAAGGTTTGAGAATGCACACCATTACTCAGTAAGTATTTACTATACCTTTATAACAAGGTTTTGTTTACGTCGCATTAAATAAAGTGAGGGCTTTGGGCGACGCTCCCTTTCATTTTGAGCCTCTCTCTAACACTACGCTAACGGGAGGCCTCGCAGATTTAACTTACATGCGGCACCAGGATTCGAACCTGAGACACTCTGGCCACGAGACTACAGGTTACCGCGTGCACGTGGAAGCAATGTTCACGATCGGAGAATAGGATTTAAACGTATAACAGCCGCACAACTGATCTCGGCAGAGTTAGGACCCCTCAGAAGTGCAATCTGGGCACACTTGAACGATTCATGCCAGAAAATCAGGGAAATATTTTTTAAAAAAAGCAAGTGTCCGAATTAGGATGCTGGTCATTTGTTTACGTGCCCTTCCGGACCCCTGGCGGAAACCGAAAGTGAAAGAAACGAGTTTCACTCTTCCTGCTTGCATTCCTCCATCTCAGAAAGCAGGCCACGGGAGCACTATTCGGGGAGGCCAGCGCGAACAGCATGCACCTCTCGAAGACGAAGAGCAGGTGAGTACAGCCTTTCTTTCCACAACGCGATTCTCCGGGGGAAAATTTGCTACGATCACGCATGTTTAGGATCATTCATCTTCGACGCATTTCGGAACATGTTTTACACACAAATAACAGACGGACGAAAAGTTTCCAAGCGGAAATGTCCTCACTCGCTGTTATAAATCATAATGCAAGTTGTTGTACATATTTTTTTAAAAAGTTTTTATTCTTCAGAAAATCAAATATCGACTCAAAAAATAACCCAGAATTTGTTTTAAACCACATTTAACAATACTTTTTAGGCAGTTTTCAATTAAGTTTAAAGAATAAAATATAAATTTGTTATTCTCCCCTCCCCTTTCCTCGACAGAAAATTTCTCCACCACTAATGACATTTGCTACTTCATATATACAGTAAAAACCATCATTTTTCTTAATATACATATATTTGTATTAAAAAATAAGCCTAATTCGTCTCCTACATTGTAATGCTAAATTGATACAGAACTTCATCTGGTGAATTGGAAAATGGTGTATTTATAATACAATTATGTGGACGTTTTATGATATAGATACGAAATAACTACAAGAATTTATATTTCAACTTGAAACTTTAAAAAAACTGAAAATGTATTCTGTGTTCTACGTTAAGACAGTCTGAAGTTCTAAAATGTCTGATTTCGTTTAAGACACATAACATTTTCGATTTACCATAAAAAAAAAATAGTTATGGTGTTAAATATAAAACTGTGAGCAACATCATATCTGAATTAATGTTGAAGAGCTTCACATAAAACATGATTATGTTTCTAAGGTGCCTGACTAGTGCAAAAACGTCAATTTTGATGAAAATGTCGAAATTTTTTTTTTACTTCAAATTTTATGTAGTTGAATTTTTTGCTTTCTAAAAATACCTTACTTTGGTTTTTAGTTCAATTATTTGTGAAGTTACAGCAGTTCTTATGAAGTGAGAGCAGCAAAAACGAACCGGAAGTTAGATAACGAAACTGGAGGTGTTAGCATTTTAATACTTTTTTGGTGTTTTATTGAAGTTATTTAAAAAATCTTAATTTAGGTAAGGTAATGAGGGAACATGGCAATATTTTTAATAAAATAGTTTATTAGTTTTTTGTAAAATTTGGCAATAAATTCGTACATTTGTTGTCATTTTTTCGATTTACTTACGCCCTTGCGTCTCGATATTTTGTTTCATGTTCACCTTTTTCTTTTGATATATTTGATAGAAACTGCCTTTTTAAAGATAAAATAATAATTAATTATGCCTAAAGCAAGATGTGGGAGGTCTAAAAAGCGCCTATTTAATGGAAATCGCTTCATCATTGGTGCTAGCAGTAATGAAAATGTTGTGATGCAGCTTATGCCAATAATACGGTGTCGGCTGGTGACAAAAAATTGAAATCTATTTATAAAGGTTTCGAAATTTACTCAGAAAACCTTTTTCAGTAACATTTTATGGAGTATTTTACTCAAAGATACAATTATTAAACTTAAAACATTTCGCTTAGGTGCATTATTAACGTTAATTCCTTTTGTGATACACTGGTTTATTGTGTCATTAATTAAAAATACAAATACTTCCCTTCCTAAGATCTTGTACATGGATATGTAAAATTTGATCTTGAACGCATTTTAACTTCTGTGTGACACCCCTTAGAATTTAGAAAATAGTCTCGGAAAAAAAGAAAAGCTGCATAGAAAACAAAATTACTAACGATGAAAAAAAGGCAAAGGTATTCATATGGAAGGTTTAAAAGCTGTTTTTTATATGCTTTTTATTATAATTTCTTATAACATTTGTGATAAGCAATATTTTTTAAAAGAAATTTTCATGAATATTTACTAATAAAATAATACACACTCTAGTGTATTTTATACAACATATTTCTTAAGCTTTAAGATACTTAGGAGAAAATATATACTTGTTTTTTCTATGTAAAAATTATTATTTTTTTAATGTAATAATGTTTTTCTAGTGTGCTTCTTACGCCTCTAATTTGTATTTCAACAAACTCTCTATGTCTTTAGACGTTAAGAAGAACTTATTTGATTCTTTTAAATACACTGCTGGCCACCGTAAATGCACCACCCTGAAGGAAGCATGCAAATAACATGAAATTTTCAACATGCATTAGCGGAGGTGAGATATGCAAATGATTAGAATTTCAGCGCAGACACACATCACGCGCGCCTGTGGCGACACCTCACAGCGCTATTTAAGGTTTGGAGATTTCGACGATTTCAAGTTCGGCAATTGTGTTTTTCTTGTGGTTTTTTCAAAAAACGATCAGTTATGTCTCGTAGAAAACAGCGATCAGCTTTTGATCAAGTATCCGAGTTCGACAGAGGAAGGATAGTGGCCTACCGAAATTGTGGATTAACTTTCAGAGAAATTGGTAGTCGTGTTGGACGAAACCAAACAACTGTAATGCGGATATGTGACCGTTGGATGCAGGAGGGTACGACGGACAGACATGGTCGATCACATCCACCTCAGTGCACCACTTCACGTGAGGACAGGCAAATTGTGCGTATGGCAGTGACGGATCGCTCAGTCACATTACGAACCATAGCACAGCACATTAAGTCTGTAAAGCATCATTCAGTGTCTGCGCGTACCATTCGACGCCGTTTACACCAGAGTGGTCTGTCCGCAATACGTCCATTGCTTGGTCTACCCTTGACGCAGAACCACAGACGTCTCCACCGCCAATGGTGCGATGAAAGAAGGATGTGGGCGGCAGAATGGAATGAAGTTGTCTTTACTGACGAGTCACGCATCTGTCTACACCACCACGATGGTCGGATTCGAGTCTGGAAACACCGTGGAGAAAGGATGCTGAACAGCTGCGTTATGTACCGCCACACTGGTCCTGCACCGGGTATTATGGTATGGGTCGGTATTGCATATCACTCTCGCACTCCTCTAGTACGCATTGCCGGTACTTTAAACAGCCAGCGCTACATCTCCGAGGTGTTGGAGCCAGTTGTCCTTCCTTACCTTCAGGGCTTGGCCACAGCCGTATTTCAACAGGATAATGCGCGACCACAAGTGACACGCATTGTCGAAAGGTTTTTCGTCAATCACCAAATTGAATTGCTTCCCTGGCCGGTTCGCTCACCGGATCTTTCGCCGA
The DNA here is from genome assembly GCA_019973955.1 of Trichonephila inaurata madagascariensis. Classification (NCBI taxonomy): domain Eukaryota; kingdom Metazoa; phylum Arthropoda; class Arachnida; order Araneae; family Nephilidae; genus Trichonephila; species Trichonephila inaurata. The sequence continues at coordinate 503,669 of BMAV01021828.1, read as the reverse complement.
TAGAAAACATGTGGTCCATGGTTGCTCAACGATTGAACCAGATCACACCCCCAGCTGCCACACCAGATAAACTTTGGCAACGTGTGGAAGCTGTTTGGTCTGCTGCACCCCAAGAACACATCCAAAGTGTCTTTGAATCAATGCCGAGAGGTGTGGCAGCGGTGATCTCCAACAATGGCGGCTACTCTGGCTACTGATTCTGGCAGGAACCACACTTGACAGAAGTCTATAAATTTAATCATTTGATACTTGGTCAACATGTTATCTACAAAATAAATTTTGTCATGCTATCTCTTGTCTTTCTTGGTGTTGCATTTACGGTGGGTAATACAAAAATAAAAAAAAATTGAAACAAATATATAATACTGATATGTGTTTGGAAAAGATTTATTCTTTTGATATAAAGAGGTTTTAAGTTTTTTAGCAGTATAATTTTTTAAGATTTTGATTTTAAATCTTGCACTTTTGTTTATTACAGTTTATACAGTATGCATGTTATTAAATATAGATTAAGAAAAAACGGTATATTTACCTTTTTTATGATAGTTTTTCTTTGTGATGAATGCAAAATTTTCTTTTTGATCCTTAATTTTGTGATAAATTGTATTTTTTCAAAGACAATAGTTCAATGCATAGATAACTGCTTTCTGAATATAATTGCAAGAGCATTTTTTTTATTTTACGCATCACAGTGTTTGCCGAGATGTGCAAAAAATGCCGAATTTTAACTAAAATTGTCCATTTTCTTAAAAAAATATATTGGAAATTTTTTTCCTTTGATATTTTTATAATAATTAAACAAAAAATGAGTTTTCAGCAATATTTTTAAAAAATGTTCCCGCAACTAGCAAGGCACTTTAAAGGTCTGGATTTGGCGAGCCAAATAATTGCCAACATATATGACAACGTAGGGAAATAAAAAAAAAAAAATTGTAGACAAATTTTAATTTTTCTGGAAGTACGTCTTGGATGGTACGGAGATCATTTAAATAAGTACCTTGTAAAATTTTAACACGGATTCTACGGATAACATAGGATCCCTACGTCAATAAATTAAAATAGGATCGACAGAATGTTTATGAACTTTGCTATTGGCGACGGATCTCGTTATTTTGAGCACTTGAAGTGGCTCCTCTCTCTCTTCACAACGGAATTTGTGCAACTAAATATATATAAATAGTGTAAACCCTAAATATAGCTCATTAGGGTCTGCTTATAAAGCAAGTTTAGAGCATTTATTCAATCTAATGGATTCTTCACAAGTTTCTCGCATTTAAGTAAGATTTATAAGTATGCTTTTTTTGTTGTTCACTAAAGAATCAGTGATGCTTGTATGTAATTTTTTTTACTAACACTAAGTGTTACTCATTTACACTGGCCTTCAAAAGTTAAGGTACACAACTTGTTTTTTGAAAACAAATGATTATGGAAACAAAAAATTTGGAGGAAATGTGCACACATGTAGTTTTGTTATTGAATGCGACACGGAAATTTGTGTAATCTTTAAGAAAATATGATAAACAACAATCAAAAAACAGCTCCTGAGTGAAAGGTTTATTCTTGGAGAAAGCAGTATATCCCAGTTTCAAGTGGAAATATTACAAAAACGGGCTCTAAGAAGAAAAGTGTAAGTGCTATGCATAGATGCTGCCAATTAAGTTGCGAAGACTAGATACGGAGTAATACTTATTCAAGCTCATGTGACAACCTTAGAGGAGAACTAAAAAAGCATGGACTATTTTCTTCTAAAAGTAGCCCCAGTTATGCTCTATCGCAATGATTCTCAAAGTGGTCTATATAGACCCCAGGGGGGTCTATGACGACCAGAAAGGGGTCCACGCGAGTGAAAAAATAATTTGGGGGTCCATGAGGAGTAAATGTGGGTCTATAATAGTGGCTCTCATTAAACCAGATCTTGATTTTAATCTTTAAGGAAAAATTTGATCTAGTGGAAACCAGATTTTACTAATTTAACTCATTTATTTACTAAGTTTAGTGAGGTTAATTTATGGTTAATGAGTAACAACATAAATTTAAGACAAGGACCATTTCAGCATTTCTTTGAGAAATTAAATTAAAGAAATATGATATTGGGCATCGCGAATTTTCTCCATTTGTCACAGACAATCTATCAGGACATTTCAACCTACTTTCAAAATTTAAATGGCATTTACTCAGATTTTGAAACTAGGTTTGATATTGCTTTTTTTCTAGTAATACACCACAGTAGACAATGAATTCCTATAGTTGCATTGAAAAAAATCATATCACAGTAGGAACTGATCAGAGAATAGCCCTAACGAACTTAAAATAAACGGATGTCAGCAATTTAGGCTTTAAAAAGACTTACCTCTTATTTGTCGCGAATTATCGTGAGAAAATTTTTAACTGCTTTGCCTAGTGAGAGAGAGTTTGAGTGTTTGCCAATCTCAAAAAAAAAAAGGAGAAAGGGACACTTACTAACAAAGGAGATTTAGGGTTAAACTGACTTGATTTATATTAAATATTGAACATTTGTTATTGAAGCACCCGATTCATCCCTCTCATTAAAAGCAGATGTTCAGTTGTTTTATGTATTAAATTAATTTATTGAAATTTTAACTTAATTCATTAACATGTGCTTCTGAAGTTTTAAACGCTACAATTCACTAAAGTTAGAAATTTAATTCTTTTAAAATAAGAAGTAGTACCAGCTGTCAAAAAGGCATTTAAGTTGGTAAATTTGCAAAAATTCAATATTAGGTAACCAGGGGTCTACCAGAAAACGAAAAACAAGGCGAAAAAGTTTGGGAACCTCTGCTCTATCGGATTTGCGCCTGAAGATTGAGCTGGCGCATATAAACTGTCAATTTTATTGTTACCTTTTTTAATGGCGAGCTTCAAAAAATATGTATCTTAACTTCTGGAGGCCAGCGTATTTTCAAACAACGTAATTTTATGTTGTGATTTCTAAATATCTGTAAAGGGATAGTTTGACTATCTCACTTTTCACCCCTATCATCATTTGCAAATTTATTTTAAATTTAAAACAACAGTACGAAATGTGGATATACTATTTTTTTCACGCATTGCGATATATACAAATAGATGAAATAATTTATAATCAGTGCTATTTAACATAATTTAAAATCATTCTTTACATAGGTGAAGGATAAAATGATACTGGCGGTACGAATTCAAAAGAGAGCGAATTGTATGCTTCTAACCCCTTTCGTCCTGATCACAAAACATTCAGGGTGAGTGAGTGTGAGGGTTTATGGCGCAAGAGCCAAATCTGGCTATACTGCGCCAAACACTTGTTAAAATATTAAAACATTTGATAAAATGTGTAAAAATATTGACGGCACAGTTTTTTAAAAAGTTAAAATTTAAAATCACACATAAGACTCGTTTTCAAGTAAAAAAAGCAAACAAGTCAGACAAGATCTAAAAGTAAAAGCATTAAAAAAGACTAGTGAAAAAATTTAGTTTAAAAAATTTAAGCGGTTCATGTTAATAAAAATTAATTCCTACTTTTTCTGAAACATGTCGGAGTTAACAAGCGTAAAAATTTGTCAGGATTGTTTGTATAATATTCAGAAATGGCGAATTTATCCGTAGGATCTGGCTCCACGTCATACATAAGCATGTCTTCGTCATCAGTAGTATACTCCGTAGGTGCTGGCTTTCTGGGTTTATGTAGAGCCATTTTTATTTCAATTTCTGATTTCAGTACTTTTGGGCGCTTTCTTCTATTTCTTGAATTTCGTTTTACACTTTTTTTGGGGGGGATTTCAGATGCATTCGAATGTTCACTATTGGATGTAGTAGGGACAGACTCTGGTAAGGGAGAGTTGGATGGAGATGGTTCAATAGGGGTGATCATTTTATTGGTTGCGGAAACCACGGCATCAGACACAGGAGTTAGTGGCTGAGGCTGTGACACTGCTGCAGCAGTTAAAGATGTAGAAGGCAGTAGTTGTGCTTGAGTTGAGGAGGAGGATTTAGAAATAGCAGGTGTTGATATTAATGTATTTGTTTTAGGGATGGATAAAAGTGGCTGGAGTAATTTTAATGGTGGACATTTTATTTTTGTGATATTTTCATCTGTTTGGGTGGAATTGTTTACAATTGAGGGTTTTGTAGCCTGGGCATAGGTTTGGACTAACTGTGGCACTATTAGTTTTCGGGCTTCTACATATGATATATTTTTATTAGTTTTGATTTCCTGAATTTGCTTTTCGTTTTTCCACTTTGGACATAGTTTTGAATCAGCAGTATGGGGTTGAGAGCAGTTAATACATTTAGGCTCTAGACTGCAATATGTGGAAGCATGTCCAACAGATGCACATCTAGAGCAAGTAAGTTGACCGCGGCAGGAAGTTTGTGAGTGTCCGAACCTCTGGCACTTAAAACAGCGCAGAGGATTCGGAATGTATGGACGGATTTTACAATTTAAATAACCAGCTTTTATTGTGTTTGGTAGTTTTGGACTATTAAATGTTAAAATTAAATGTTTTGTGGGAATAATTGTAGAGTCTTTTTTTATTGTGATTCTCCTGACCTGAGTTACACCCTGACCTGAAAATCCCTCAAGGATTTCAGCCTCAGCAGTGCACAACAGGTCAGGTTCAGAAATGACACCTCGGCTAGAATTAAGGGATTTGTGCGGAGCTACTATAAGAGGACAATCTAGAAAAGATTTCGTGAGCAGAAAAGTTTTTGTTTGAATAGCGGAGTTGGTTTCAATGAGTAGATCCCCGGAACGTAAACGTTTTACAGATTTCGGTTCACCTCCAATTGCAATCAGAGCTTTTTGAATTGCAAATGGCGATTTCAGGGACATGGCATTGTTAGGTAAGGATAAAAGTAAAAGTCGTGCATGTGTAGCAATTTCGTCTATGTTAATTTTGGGTAAATTAAGGCCTTTACCCGGGCACAGCAGCATTGGATCCATAAAAACGCGTACACAACTTCATCCTGGAGTGCCTCCACCCACCACGGAGTCCAACAAGGGAGGCAGTGTGCCGGTCATCTGGCCAAAAACCAGGCACGGCGCTTACCTGGAGTACACCCAGAATATAATGCTACAGTCCAAGGCGAGGATCCAACGGGTAAACCCGCCACCCCTTATATGCAGCACTAATCCTACAGCATTGTCTCTTCGGGGATACCGAAGAGAGGTACTACCAGCCGATTGACAGGAGTGGGCTCACTCCTGCCACCCGTCTATAGTGAAGCGTGGGCCAAAGGGAACGCAAAGGATCCCCAGAACACCATTTTCCTCCTTGCGGGACGCCGCACACGGCAAACATGCGGGTTGGGTAACCAACGGTGTTAATCGAAAACAAATAAGGCAACACAATCAGAATATCGAAAGAAATTAGAGTAACGCAAGGCAGAATGCAAAGGAAAACATGTTAATAGATAATTGTAAATTTTCTCATTAGAAAAAATTTAAATTTGTACAATGTACATCTTTAACTAGTGGTCTGTGGTCTAGACGGGAAAAGATGAAATTTTATGACAAGAGGGTCGAAAATAGAGAAGGATCACTAGGGTACCGCGGGGTCGTGACACCTGTGTTTACCAAAGACAGTAAACCCCTTGGGAAATAGGAAAAGATCACTAGGGTACCTCGGTATTGTGACACTCGTACTCACCTAAAGAAGGTGAGGAGAGCTGTTGTAAAGCAAGTCCAGAAAAAGCAATAGTTTTTATTACTCAAGAAAATGGGAATGAACACCCGTCATTATTTTTCTGAACGTCGACTGAGGGATTGATTGTTTACGCACTTCAAAGTAACTCGTCCTTTTAAACATCGGTCATGGGAGTTCCAATCTTCCACACCGCGAGGACTCGCTATTCCTCAACAGGAAGGCCCGACAACCCTGGGTTCAAGATCTTGACCATACCGCGTTCTTCAAGTAAGAATGAAATCTTCCGTTACAAGATATCTTAAAAAGTTATCTTGGTTTCATAACTAAAATTAGCTTCTATGTGTCAGATGCGCACTACAAATTATCGCAGCAACGTTTTTTGGATAGTGTTAAATTGCATTTGCCCCTTTTTGAGAACGGAACAAGTAACCAAAAAACAGGACGTACGGCCACTTAACGAATGCTAAGACACATTTTTTCTTCCAAAGGAAAAAAAATGAAATTAATGAAAAAGAAAATTGTTAATTATTTTAAGTAAAAGGTGAATATGATACCAAAAAAGAAAGGCTCTCTCTTTCACCTACCAGACGATAAGTGTAGACGCAAGATTTGTTCCACAATGTGTGATTTTCATGTTTGGAAACAAATCGAGAATAAACAATGTAATGTGGAAAACTCACGAGTTTCTAATTCTAAGAATACAAAGACGATTGTTTAAGTGACCAAACTCGTATTACACTTTTGTAGCCTTTTTCCTTTAACCTAGTATATTTATCAAATTTGCGACTTGTGAAATATTTCTTTATATCAACATCAACAAGAAATTATGTCGTCGAATTGTTTAAAAAAAAATTATTATTTTATAGTCAACTGCTGGAATAAGGATGAGTAAGGGCAAATTCACAAAATCTGAACTCAGAAAGAAAAGCGCCCAGTTGGTACATTTCTAATCTGAGACGATTCCTTTTTCTTTCCTAACATAAAACGTGATCCATATTTCATCTCCAATGCTGAAGGAGCTTTCCCTTGACATGCTCAAGTAAAAAATTACTTATTTAGAAAATATTTTGAAATTTTAAAAACGCAGAGTATGATTCATAAAAATTGAGACATTTCTCTGTTTAAAGCTGATTTCTGCCTTTAGTTCAAGTTCTCTTGTATTGGACGAAGTATTTTTACATTATATTTCCGACATATTTTTTCAATTTTATGATTTTCATTAATTCTTTTTTTTCATTAATACTCTATTTTAAATTTGAACGTTGGCTACTGACGATGGACCTCATTATTTTGAATCAGTCAGATGACGAGGACAACACCTGAGTTGTTACTCTCAGTCCAAGTTTTCACATCACTCCAAAGGGAACGAATGTTTAATGTGCCGTCTTGAGTGGCATTAAGTTTCGAACCCGTGACATGACAATGCTGACAATGAGTTCGTTGCTATGACCACTCGGCCACCTTCCTTTGTTCTTACCAAATACAGCTAACTCTATAGGAGAAAGAACATTTCACTATGGCACCGTACTTATCCCAAGAAGATCATTAAAATCTCATTTTGATTCTAAATTCTCAGGAACGGAAATGTAGGTCCAATTCTCACAACAGTTCATTTGGTAGCCCAATCCCAGACACACACTAAAAAGAATCATTTTTGAAGATTTTTCACACCCCACATGATATTCTATATTCTTGATATTTGTCATACAGTATTTGGTTCAAAAGACGCGGGTATTTCAAATTTCAGCATCCCCGATTGAGGTCTTTTTTGGCTAGGAAGAAAACACACACACACACAAAAAAAAAATAATAATAATAAAAGGCCACAACAGTTAATGAACATGTTTTCAGTAATTGGTTTATTTTTCCACGGTATCTCTCCCCTTCCCGCAGAAGTCACGAAGAAGGAACTCTCTTGAATGGGAACAAAGTTTCAATACAAAATGACTAGAGTACTCGGAGCATTACTGTCCTCATTCGAGAGATCGATTGTTCACTTTCAAACTGCCTGGGGCTACAGAACACGACAAGGGAAATAAATAAACAAAGATAACAGAAAGTTAACGAGTTCTTAAGTTAAAGGCGATGGAAAAAGATGAATCTGGAGTTGTCAAAGAGCAAAGACGAAACTCGGGTCATTTCTACACATGAGGTGGACTTATTGTTTGCTAACGACACGATGCTTACTGGTGAAGGAGACACGATCATGTGACACCTTACAACACACTTCCATATCACTCCAGACCCTCGACAGATTTAAGGTTCAGATTTCAGCCCCTCTGCACGATAGGTCTTAAGTGGCACCAGGAATCAAGCCCACGACTTGACAGGAACAACGAGCTCGCAATCACTCAGTATATTATACGATTTCGAAGGACGTTTATACATAATGCTTCCCAATCCCCCTGTTATTTTTTTTCCACGCCATGTCTTTTTATAAATAAGTATCCGTTACCCACCTCCCACGAAGTAAGTATAATTTTAGAATATTTTACGGACATTATCTATACAATTATATAAATATTGACAGTTTTGGGAGAAAATAGAACGGTATCATCCTCCCCCCCCCCTCATTTTTTGAAAAATTGCAAAATATGCCTTCACTTATATTCATTACTGTACACCTGTTTTTTAAGAAAAGTCCAGAAGTCAAATTACATCATCAGTTTTTTCACTTACTCCACTATTTTTTTATAATCGAACTAATAAACTTGTTTATATCACTCCTCCTTTTCATATATTAACAATTTTAATGCTAAAACAGAACACAAAAGTAATTTTTAAGTTTTTTTTTTTTTTTTTTTTTTTAACTCCATAAAAATGGTCATGCCGTCATTTTTCAAATCAAATTCAAAGCCAAAAGTAGAATGTTATGCCATATGATTTCCAAGTTATAAATGTGACGCATACAATGTGTAAGAGAAGAGTTTCCTACCTCTCGTTCCGCAACAAATTTCCGTCCTAAACATAACAAAAACTTACTCATTAATCACCTTCCGTTATTATTAATTTCGTAGCGAAGGAGATTTTTGCATTCAACCGTTAGCATCAAACAGAAAGAGGGATCGTTTGGATGATTAGAACAAATAGTGTTGGCGGGAGCAGATTCTTTGGTTCAGTAGCAAATTTTTAAATATTCGAAACGAATCTTACACAAGGCCAATTTCTTTCATATAAATTAATCTCATCGTAGCTTGTGTATATAAACAAAACAAAAAGTCTTTTTGAAATGCCAATTTGTTTTTTTTTTTAAAGAACAATTCTGAATACTTTTAATAGCAACGTTTCGATAAATTTGACTTTCTCTTCTTTTTTGCATATTTTTTTGGGGCCATAACATTTTTAATTACAGACAACGCTTGCTTTTACGCATTATTTTTGGAGACGTGATTTGTTTTACACACATGCATTTATTTATAATAGATAAAAATTGATTCCTTATTAACGTCGTATTACGAAGCGACATGAGAACTATTGGCGCGCTCATTTTGAACCCTACTTTTACCCGGTACCCTTTCTCCAAACTTTCAATCCACGCCAACGTGCATTAGCTCCTCAATCTTGGGCGGCTTGATGCCCCTCCCCCTTCCCTTGAAAAATCCCTGTGTCCATTAGTTCACGACAGCGACCACAAATATATGATAAAAAGAGATGAACATCATCAGAATAAAACGGATGCTTTCTAATTACACCATTTTTAATACTTGAAAACAAATTCCAATTTTTGATATTAGTGTTTCATAGCTACCCAGATGTTTACAAATATTTTGCTTTTTCGTAAGTTTTAAACAAGAGTGGTTTCTTAAAAACTACCACAAATGGTTTATTTAGAATTCGGGAAGGGGGAAGGAATTTGGCCAAATAAAATAAATGAAAGGGAAAAAAATGATTTTTAGTTAAATGTGTGTTCTGAATGACAAGTGTTAGAGCAGGGGTCGTCAACCTTTCAGCTGTGACGTGCCAAGCCAATCTACCAACAGCGTGCCACACAGTAGGACAATTCCATTCCCTCGAAAACCCAAGCAGAGTTCGATAATATAGATTTACAGTTTTATTATATATTAATTTTGCACCATTTAAAGATATTTTTTGACAATAAAATAAATAAATAAACAGCATAACATATAAAATTTTCTTCAACAAAAATTTTTAAAAAATTAAAATTTTGCGCATATTATGTATTTTTAAACATATTTATTAAAATAAAGAAATAGACAACATAAAATGTAAGTATTTCCCTTCATTATAGTTGAATAAAAATTTTAATGCGAACCCAGTGCTTGCACCGCTCTACTTTCATATCACAAAATCAGGGGTTAATTTGTGACTTTCAAAATTTGAAACGTTTTTGAGCATTCAGTTGTTAAATAACTCTTTGCGGACTCGAAATATTTGTCATACGAGGAAAGATTCTTTACTTACAAACGAAAGCAGAGTACGTGCAATTTTCTCCCTTCAAATAAATCTTTCCAGCAATGATATTCAATAATTTTCAAAATAGCAGTAAATTTATCTTTAGAGTTATCTTTCAGATTATTTAGTAATTCCAAAAATGTCCATGATTCTGAATATGTTGGTAAAATAAATTTATCAACTTCTATCCACTCAAAAATAAACAAATTTGTAGAGTCGTGCGGAGTGCCACTGAGAATTGCACCACATATGGCACGCGTGCAATAGGTTACCGACCCCTTCTGCACTTTTCTAAAACTTAAACACACTGGAAAATCTTTACCCATCTTTTCGGTAAATACCGACTCATTAGTTGTGGAAAGAAACCAGAACTAATCCTATATCATGGGAACTTTGGTCAATGAACTGAAAGGAGAACAGCATCTGAACTTGACTTAACGGTTCAAAGGTCAGATGGAGGGCGCGAATCAAACTCGTGAAGCCTCAAATTAGCCCATGGCACCTTTCAAGATGTTCGATTCAAAATCCGACGAAATGAATCAGCAATCTCTCAACTGCTACAAAACACAATATATGAATCTTTTTTTTTTCATCATTATTAATGAAAGGTCAGCTTAAAAAAAGAGTACATCTTTTCTGATTTTTCTTAAGGATGTAAACATTACATAACAAAAGTGTATTAATCGTAATGTAAAGCAGGAAGTGATGAAACTACCAAGTCGAGATTAATCGACGTACTTTATTCATAAATAATTTGTTCACATTTCATTTCAAAACTGTGTGAATAATAAATTTTACACTGCTGGCCACCGAAAATGCAACACCAAGAAAGACAAGAGATAGCACAACAAAATTTATTTTGTAGATAACATGTTTTGACCAAGTATCAAATAATTAAATTTATAGACTTCTGTGAAGTGTGGTTCCTGCCAGAATCAGTAGCCAGAGTAGCCGCCATTGTTGAAGATCACCACTGCCACACGCCTCGGCATTGATTCAGAGACTTTGGATGTGTTCTTGGGGTACAGCAGACCAAGCAGCTTCCACATGTTGCCAAAGTTGATCTGATGTGGCAGCTGGGGGTGTAATCTGGGTCAATCGTTGAGCAACCATGGACCACATGTTTTCTATCGGTGAAAAATCCGGAGAGCGAGCCGGCCAGGGAATCGATTCAATCTGGTGATTGACGAAGAACCTTTGGACAATGCGTGCCACGTGTGGTCACGCATTATCCAGTTAAAATATAGCTGTGGCCAAGCCCTGAAGGTAAGGAAAAGGACAACTGGCTCCAACACCTCGGAGATGTAGCGCTGGCTGTTTAAAGTACCGGCAATGCGTACTAGAGGAGTGCGAGAGTGATATCCAATACCACCCCATACCATAATACCCGGTGCAGGACCAGTGTGGCGGTGCATAACGCAGCTGTTCAGCATCCTCTCTCCACGGTGTCTCCAGACTCGAATCCGACCATCGTGGTGTTGTAGACAGATGCGTGACTCGTTAGTAAAGACAATTTCATTCCATTCTGCCGCCCACATCCTTCTTTCATCGCACCATTGGCGGCGGAGACGTCTGTGGTTCTGCGTCAAGGGTAGACCAAGCAATGGACGTATTGCGGACAGAACACTCTGGTGTAAACGGCGTCGAATGGTACGCGCAGACACTGAATGATGCGTTACAGACTTAATGTGCTGTGCTTATGGTTCGTAATGTGACTGAGCGATCCGTCACTGCCATGCGCACAATTTGCCTGTCCTCACGTGAAGTGGTGCATTGAGGTTGATTCCATCGACTACGTCTGTCCGTCGTACCTTCCTGCATCCAATGGTCACATATCCGCATTACAGTTGTTTGGTTTCGTCCAACACGACTACCAATTTCTCTGAAAGATAATCCACAATTTCGGTAGGCCACTATCCTTCCTCTGCCGAACTCGGATACTTGATCAAAAGCTGATCGCTGTTTTCTACGAGACATAACTGATCGTTTTTTGAAAAAACCACAAGAAAAACACAATTGCCGAATTTGAAATCGTCGAAATCTCCAAGCCTTAAATAGCGCTTTGAGGTGTCGCCACAGGTGAGCGTGATGTGTGTCCGAGCTGAAATTCTAATCATTTGCATATCTCACCTCCTCTAATGCATGTTGTAAATTTCATGATACTTGCATGCTTCCTTCAGGGTGTTGCATTTACGGTGGCCAGCAGTGTATTAAAGCAATTTAGTCTTTAAAACAATTAAAATATTCGAGGTTACAGCTAATTATATTTTTAAAAATCTTAAAAAGAAGTTTTCCCTTACAAAAGCATGACATTCATCCATTTCGAGCACTTGTGGTCATAATACCGTATAGTGTTTCTATACTTTTGTCCAACCCCTGTATTTAGTAACACAAACTGCATCTGCCAAGATAAAATCGCAGCAAAATATCTACATACTTTAACCGATCATCTTGCTTTTAGACAAAAGTTGATGCCCTGCATTTTAAATTATATATTTTATTCTATTGTATAATTAGCAACCATACATCAAGAAACGCAAATTTGCTTAAGTAATTCTGCGATTATTAAGGAACTAATGTGGAATGTGGTTGACGTTTTTAATATATCAACAGCACAAAATAGTCGCGAATAAACATTTTTGAAAGGTTTCTTTTGCCACGTGTTATTTTCACTAAGACACACTCAAATTTTCATGACTTTCACGACAAGCATTAACATTGCGAAGTACAGTTGGTTTTCCCTACTTTTCATATAACTTTTCTGCCTATTTCGATTCTAATAAACAATCATTAATAATTTTGTATGAATGAATTTAACACTAACCGCCGAAAGCAGATTCAATTTCATGATCCGAACTCTTTTTCTCCAGGATTCTCGTATGATCCTTCTATTACCACTTCTGGTGATAGCTTGGGCCCTGTGCCCTCGCGCGTCTCCGGAATGTGTATTCCTCCGGGACGACCGAACGATCAGGTGCCAAAATTCCACTTTACCAGAAGTGTCCGAATCCCTGCACGTTCTCACGGCAGTGGTGCGGAACCGGCCGAGGGCCTTGGAGGCCGAGTCATGCGGCAAGGGACCCAATTACTTGCCACGCCTACCCTTCGAAAACAGTGGGGTGGAGATGGTACGAATACAAAGGTGCCATATACAAGATTTGGAAGAAGGAGCGTTTCAGAGTGTTGCGTTCACTCTGAGAGAACTGGACCTTTCCCACAATCAGTTGGAACATGTTCCGGAAGCGCTAAGGGGATTGGATGCTCTAGAGCGACTTAACCTCCGGCACAACCGCATCATGTGGGTGCAAATAGACGGGCCTATCTCCGCCCTCGCAAGACTCCGAGAACTCGAGTTGGGACACAACCACTTGGGATTCACAGTGCATGACGAAGGTAAGTTTTAAACATTTCGCTCTATCCATTACAAGAAAGAATTTTTCTCTACGGAGTTACTAATTACTAATGATAAAAATCACATTCATCAGAAAAGAAAAGAGTTCAAAGATTAAAATTATTTTCTTAAAAAAAAAACCCTTTTTTTTTGTTTTAAGTCAACCGAAATCATTGAGTTAATGAGAGTGTCGCACTGTTACTCAGCCTTTCATCCCTTCAGTAGGTCGACAAATGCTTGAGAACTAAACACTAGGAGGTTTTCGCATCAGACTCACCACCTGACAGGAACATCTGCTCATGCACCTTACTGCCCAAAGTCACGAAAACTGAGATACGCACAGTAGGCCTTGGTCCTCATGGGCTGTTGCGCCACTGAGTTTTGTTTTGTTTAGCTTATAAAGCAACATATAAAAGCTATTGGCGACGAACCGCGTAATCTTGAATTACGGTCAAGTGACGAGGACAACACCCGAGCTCTACCAACCCCTTCTCTGAACTACCACATTACGTCAACGGGAGGACTTTGAGCCAAGACAGATTTCACGTGCATCAGCTTCGTCACACAGCGGGTCTTTATTGGCACTACGTTTCGGACCCGCCATACGACAAAGCCGGCTGCAAGTCCGTGCCTCTGACCATCAGGTTATTGCGGTCACGCAACGATCATTAAGAACACTTCTAACACTAAAAAAAATCGTTTTCAAAATAAATACGATTCATCAAAAAAATATAATGAAAATAAAAGTAACACGGCGTGTCTAAAAATGGATGGTAAGTGCATCAGCAGTCACCATACTGTAAGCGAATGAAAACCAACGAGTTATATAGAAAAAAAAAATTTTTTTTTAAGTCAATTCCTACTTAGATTAACAAAGAAAATTTTATTTTATATAGCTACTTTTATTAAATAGTTACAATTAATATAAATATGTATATACATAGGACAGAATCACAACATTAAGTGGTAATTTATTTTTATTCATTATCATTAAAGTATCGTATTGTCATCCTGAAATTTCAGTTCAAATGAATGCTTTAAAACGTGAGGGAAAAACATTTTCAAGTTTTGACACAATTCGCCAAAAGGGTCGCTAAGTCGCCCAAAATGATGCGAACGTGGCTGTATTTGTAATTCTTCAAATAATTAGTTCTAATCAATTATAATTAAATTACTGTATTGCCATCCAAAATAACCATGTGTATAAATTTCAGCTCAATGGAGCGCTTTAAAATGTATTTTATTAACGATTGAAAACTCCACCAAGATAAATAAATAGAGATTGTGAGCTAATTGTAGGAATTGAAAAAGGTAAAGCAATCGACACACTAGACCAGGCTGTAATGATTATCATTTCCCCCTACCCTGGGGGAGTCTGTGGAGAGGTCTTGCATGGCCAAGCTGAACATTTCCAAAGTGCAGGGATAAGTGAGAGTTATATAAAGCAACACGAAGTCTATTGATGACGGCCTCAGTCAAGTGACCAACGGGAGGATTTTGAGCCTGAACTCGCGACTTTAACCACTAGGCTACTGCAGTCACAAAAGTACACAGATAAAGGAAAGCCGATGCAGTGAGTGAATAGCTACACGTTTGGCGACGTCAATTTGAGAACCATGGTCAAGTGACACCCCTCTCCTAACTACCACACCACACCAACGGGAGGACGTTTCAGCTCTCGACAGATTTAGAAAGCCGGAATTCTTTAGAGATCCCTATCAATGGCCCGAGTTTTCTTACAATCAGATAATTCCTCCTAGATGCGACATTTTCTCTCTTCATCTTACCACATTTGTTCTACAACTGCGGCAAATTGGTTTCCAGACGTTTGGACAATCCAATAAATTTTGTGCCAGAAATCAAACGGACCGCTGGACCCGAGCGCAAGACCCACTTTTGATCTGGGCTGCCCACGCCACCGTCATTATTGCGGACCGGAAGGAGCAGACAACTTGAGAATGGGCGAATGCAGCCGCGCGTGTCCAATTAGCAGCAGGGAAGGCGATTAATGCAAAAAGAAAACTCCCAAGAAATGCTTATTACTCTATTGCCAGCTGATCAAATTGACAATCCACTTCCTTAACCTATGATAAAATAATGATCGTCCAGATATTATGCAATAGACTGAAGAGAAATCATACGTAATGAGATGGAAGTTCATAAGACACACTAGCTGGTATTCGCACGGGTGAACTGAAAAATTCAACACAGATTGAAGGATAAACAAGTTTTTCAGGAGTTAATTTTACGTGAATTGCAAATTAAACAAAAAAAAGCTTAAGGCATATCTCAGCTGAACAAAAAAAAACAACCTTTGTTAAATTTTAAGTAGATCTAATAGATAAAAAGGAATTTTAATTTTTAATTATAACTCCCCGTCGATTTTCGAAAATACCTCCCTAAGCTGATCTCTGCTCAGCAAAAGTAACACATTGTTAAAAGTTTTGTGTAATGAACGCTTAAAATAGTGTAAATAAGTTATATATATCTGAAAGTGTAATACATTAATATTACTTTACGTTGTATTTATTTTATGCTAAAATTGTAATATTCGCAAGCAACGCCGTTTCTTAAATTATAATGACGATTCAATGAAAAACATTGCGAAATGTTAACGATAGAGTCAAGTTGGCAATGTCTAGCTACTTTCATATAGCTCGAACTTTATTAGAGCTTTGTAAGACCCGCCGTGTAGGAGAGCAATGCACAAGTTTTTTCATACAATAATTTTTTTTGGATCACTACATTGAAAATTAAGGGATATACATAAACAAAATACTCCACTTTGGGAAATTTAATCCGTTAGAGCTAATAAATTAATTAAAGATATTCCACTGTAAAATTAATTATATACACCGTTCACTTAAAATAAATAGTCAAATCGTTTTCTAAGGTCTTCATTAACATAGAAAAACATAAGACACTTAAATTTTGACATAAACTATTTATTCGGGACAAAAATAATAATCTTTGCAATGCGCTGAAAACGCAATATCTGCTACAAAACTATTCGCCTTCTCCTCGCTAAAATACTCATCATAGAACTCGTGCTGCCATAAATCTTGAAAGAGTGGATTTCAAAGAATATTCCTGCTAAGTATTGGTAGGATATTCCTTCTAAGTTGGTGTGGTGTGGTAGTTAGGAGAAGGGGGTTCCAGCTCAGGTGTCGTCCATGTCACTTGACCATGGTTCAAAATTACGTGGTCCGTTGCCAAAAGCCCTCGTGTAGCTGAACAGTGCGACGTTAATATTCACTCACTCCAAAAAATACAGTACAATAGTTATAATTATTTTTATACTTAAAAATGCAATATCTGCGTATTCAATTAAAATTATAGTGTTATAATTAACTACTAACCACAAACAAATTTAGAAAATTTGTCCAAATGATGTAGTGTGAAAGAGAAAGTTTATTTACTTTAAGTACCAGAACCGATAAAAGCATTTATTTTGAAAAAAGATCAATTTCTTACTACCAAATGTGCATAATAAAATCATAAAAAAAACAAAAAACATTCCACACACACACAAATAAAGAGAGATTTATAACAACCCCTCCCTTCAAAACCTAATTTTATTCTGAAATAAAAAAAAAAATATGAATTATGCTGATCACAGGAATTAATTAGAAGCGAGCGCCTTGCGTAGCCAAACAAAAAGTGTTTCTTCAAAAATAAAATATAGATATATGCTGCCGTGGGCTTTTTCGCAGCGCACGCCAGAATTTCTTGCAGATGGCAGAATTTTTTCCTACTTACTTGACAAATATCATATTTTGGACACTTCACACAATATCTTTATAAATTATAGCCTAAGCTATAAATTATAGCCCATGTATTATTCTGATGTATAAGCTATATTACTGTAAAGTTTCATTAAAATCCATTCAGTTGTTTTTGCGTGAAAGACGGACAAACATCCTCGCAAACTTTCGCATTTATAATATATATCTAGATTATTTCAGCTACGCAGTATCCTAAAAATGATTATTTTATTTTTCATATTTTACGGTAGCTCATTCATTTAGGAACGCTAACGTTCCCACTTAGTTTTAAAAAAAATATTTCACGCTTTTTTCCCCCCTTGTGCAAGTACTGAAATTTTCTGAAGATATTTTAATGAGCATGTAATATAATGTATGAATTTAGGTCTGAAAACTGTAGTCATTTTTTGAATGGCGAAGTTTACATTTTTAGAACATTTTTTACATTTAGTTCATGTTTTTTTACAAGGGGAGGGCATGACTAAGGAAATTCATTTGGGACCGAGACTTGGTGTAATAGTAGTACTCCTTTAGGATGTTCACCCCTCAATGTAATTCCGCTGAATGGCCAGTCAATTCGGAAAAATATGCCTTCGAAATTCATGTGCTTAACTTTTATACAATTAAATTTTAATTTCCCGCAACGAGTTTGTAACCTGATTGGAAAATCGTCTGCTTACATAGGTCAGGGTTCGATTCCACAATCAATCTATTTTTTTTCTTCAATTCACTTAATTATTTTTTAAAATTAAATAAATTTATTTATGAAAGATTTATTAAATATCAAATGATATTTTATGTAATTATTTTGTATTTTATAAAGTAAAATTTTTTTTTTAAATATGTAACTTAAATTATTTATTAGTAAAATTATTATAAATATAAAAGTTATTAATAATTAAAATTCGTTAATTGATTATTATTTATTATAATTAATTAATTACTATTTATCATAATTACTATTAAGTATTAGAATTAATAAGAAATATTATTAATTTATTGTTTATTATTAAAATTATGATTCATTATTGAAATTATTATTAATTTATTATTTTAAAATTATTTAAATAAATTTATTAAAATTATTTAAATAAACTTTTTGAAATTAAATAAATTTATTTGAAAAGGACTTATTAAATATTTTGTAAAATTATAAAATAATTAATTTAATAATAATAATATATGTCATAAATTATTTTATATTATATATAATATTTTATTTATAGTATATTGTATTTCACATTATAAAACTATTTGTAACTAATTTTATGTAAAATATCATTTAATATTTATTATATATTTTATTATAAATATTATTTATTAATAAAAATATATATTTATAAAATTTAATATAATTATTTATATAATTACAGTAATTTTTTTTACTTTACAAAATAATTACATAAAATATCATTTAAAATTGTTACGTAGATCCGAATTCGAGGATTTTATGCAAAACAATCATAAAGAAAATAAACAGTTTTTTAAGAGCGATGCGAATTTATTATCATAAATCTAATCCTTTAAATACAGGATTCAGCAGCGATATTCACAGAGTAAATCTCCGAAGGACTTCACACCTTCAACAGCAATCAAACACAATCATCAGTGTTTAAAAATACACGCAAGTAAATGATTATTCACAAGCACAGCCGAGCTAATCGCTTGTCAAAACAATGTTCACTGCTCGCTGGTTTAATCCAGACTGACTGGGTGCGGCTGGCACTCCTATCTATAAGCGTGGCAGAAACTTCCAGAAATATAACCGCTCGTGTCATCGAGCGTGACGTTAATGGAGAGATCCACTACTTTCTAAAAGAATCCAGAGGGTTCCGAACTCGCCAACATGGTCGCCAAAAATGATGCTAACTTTGCTTTACCACCAAGATTTCGCAAAGTTCTCATTGAGTCGCCATTATAACGTAAGGGCCAAGGAAGGGTAGTAACAGTGCGGAGACAGTCTTGTGACACTCTTGCCGTATGAGGCCGAGCACTGTCTTGTTGAAAAATGGCTCAATGGCAACATATGTGGTTGCAGGATGTCATGAACATACCGCTGGGCTGTCATAGTGTCACGGATCAATACTAGGGGGTGACCGTGTATTGTAGACAATGGCACCCCATACCATCACACCAGCTGTGGGAGCGGTGTGTCGCTGTAAAGTAGACAGAATTGAGGCGTTCACCACGGGGTCTTCAAACACGAACACGATTGTCATTACTGCTGAGACTGAATCAGGATTCGTCGCTCAAGACGACCTGGTTCCATTCCCCTGCAGTCCAGTTTCCTCATGCGCGGTATCACTCCAAACGGAGGCGTCGATGGTTGGTCGTCCAGGGCAACACACGTAATGGGCGCCGCGATCACAAATGTCCTTCAGCCAGGTGCCTTCATATGGTTCGAGAGAACACAGGGGCTACCCTGAGTGAAGGTGCTACCTGTGCCTGGATGGCGGCCGATGAAGCAGTTGGCTGTATGCGTGCATTTCTTACGATGTGACGGTCTT
The DNA here is from genome assembly GCA_019973955.1 of Trichonephila inaurata madagascariensis. Taxonomy (NCBI): domain Eukaryota; kingdom Metazoa; phylum Arthropoda; class Arachnida; order Araneae; family Nephilidae; genus Trichonephila; species Trichonephila inaurata. Next base: position 483,955 of record BMAV01021828.1, on the reverse strand, counting down.
CTCGACGAGTAGTCTGTCGAGGGCGTCCTGGGTCTGGTCCTCGTGTAAATGACATCTCTTGGTTTCACTTATGCCAATACCTCCTCACAATAGAATCAGAGCGGCTTAACTGACGAGCTACTTGCCAAGCTGACCACCCAGCTTCCACCATGCAGATGATTCTCCCCCTCTCAAACTGCGACAGCTGCTCATATTGTCTTCAAAAACGGCGCAATGGCATGTCTACCTTAGCTCTTTCTTTGTAAACGATTCAGCACACCCAAACAAGCTTTGGTTACCTGTTTTATACTCCCCGGAGAAAGACGTTAAATGCCCTCTACGGCTATACGTAATGCGCAATCACGCTGCATTTCTAATCGTTTGCATATCTCCCTGACATGTACCTTAATGCCAAGTTTCGTTACGATCCCGCAATTATTTCTTGATGCGCTAATTTTTTTGTCCGTGAGTATACCTCTCTTTACATTCAATGGGGATGACATCCGTGTATCGACAATCTCACTATGGCGTAAACAGTATGTTAACTTACAATTTAAATTATCTACACAAGTCTACAAACAAAGAGACAGATGCCTACTTCTTTATCGATTCTTTTTTATTATTCTACTTTTCGATCAGCCTCCTCTGTTATAGTCAAACGTTACACGAAGTTTAAGATCCCATTGTTCACCGCTTACTGAAAATTTATTTCAACGTGAACTGGTTTGAATTTTAGACTTTTATACGATCATAAAAAAAAAACCCAAAGAATACTTCAAAATAGAATTTCCAAGTGCGTTGGATGGTACAGAGAACTAAAAAATGCTTCTTTTCACAAGAATGAGAACAGGATAATTATAGGATATTTTAATTACAGTCGGACCTCTGTTTTGCGAACTTTTTTCTGGAACCAAGAACATTTTACTGTTTTCACCGTAAAATAACCCCAGAATAACGAAATGCATTTATTATTTAACGAATTTTTTCTCGTGATTGGATTTTTTCCCTTCCTACTTTTAAAATATTTCTAGACATTTCAAATAATTTCCACTTTTAACACACTTTATGGTGATCAATAACCTTGAACAGGTTTTACCAGGTACCAAGCTTCCTTAAAACAGTAACTGTCTTAATTTTTCAAAAATAAATAAATAAACAAACTCAAATAAAATTAACAGATTTTATCAGTTATTAAATTTAAGGGCACGTGTGGTAATGTATGCTTAAAATTACTGGTTATATAGAGTAATTTATGTTTAAAATTACTTGTAGCCTTAAAATTTGAAATTGTCCTTTTAATTCATTCATTCATTTTAATATAACATTTTTTTTTAAAGTTGAAAATACAATGTATTCCTGAGCTATGTTGTTTCTTTTCTTAACAGATATCTTTTTGATGGCGAGATATAAAATAAATTAATATTAATTTACAAAAAAAGTTAATAATTGCTTTTTTTGAATATACAGTGTTTGTGAATTTAAAATTTGTTTTATGTGATTTCAAAAGTATATTAACACATTGATCTCCATTTAACAATTTTTTCCCCATAACGAACTTTTTTTGGGGATTTAACGACTTCGTTAAATGGAGGTCCGACCATACTTACACTTTCGTACATTTTTAAAAGGATATAGAAAACAAAATTCGTGAATGAATCATAGGCCTATTTCCGCAAATTTATACCATTTCTTGATATTGATCGTTAATTTTTTTTATCGTAGCTGGAACAAGATTGCCATACATTTTTACTTAAAGAGAATAAAATTATGATATTTGTGGAGTCAATCAACAAAGTTAATAAACTTCGATATCGCTCGACAAAGCCGACCATCGACTACTGCAGCCTAATATTAAGGATGTGCGAGGGGGGAAAGAACGGCTTCCTTAATGAGAAAGCTTTTAAATACTTCAGTAACTACATTCATTATTTAGATCATTAAATATTTAATTCCCTTCTAACTATTAGCAGAATTTTTTTAAACAATTTTAATCCCCCCCCCTTTTCTTATGATAGCGAAGGATCCTCAGATGGTCAACCTGCAAAGGTTTAACTAAAGATAATCTCAAAAGACAACACAAATTTTTATATGAAATATCAAACCGAACATGTATGTCCCTGTCATCGTATTAAACAACATTTCCCGATCTGTCAATAATATATTTTATATTTCTAAACACCGTTTTCATTCAAATATAGAAATTACACTCTTAACTACAAAAATCCATTAAAAATAAAATAAATTTCCAAAAATTTGCGTAAGATACGGAAACTATACTTTTCTTCTTGCGTAATTTTCTACTTCTCTTTAGAAGACACGCATCACAAACAAATGAATGCGTAATTACCCGAAATGCTCGTTACAATGGCTATTTTTCCAAAGACAAGAACGTAATACATGTAGTAATTATGATATATGAATATCAGAGACTATACATTATATTGAAGAAAGCAGGATCATTCAGGTAAGACACGTATTTGAAATTAAGTCATTTCCGTTCACATCAAATAGTGACCAAATTATTCCAATATTTTAGACAAACCAAAAGTGATACATTTATGTTATTCAACAAAAGAATCAAGAAGCAGATTCTTAATGACACTGTTACTATTAAAGTTGGACAAACATGAATGTGCAGATTACATCAACTGATTTGCTCCGTTAAAGTGCGGAATCAAGAGTTTTCCACATTTTAATTGATTCCTGTACTTGAATGGTAACATATACTATATGCATTTTTGCAGGCCCTCTATCTTTGGAAGAGTTCAGCGTGGGACGCCGTTTGCATTCCCTGGGCCTGCGAGGTAACCGGTTGTCCGCTTTGCCGGACCAAGTCAGCACCCTGACAGAACTGCACACTCTAGATCTGTCCGAGAATGCCCTGGAACAACTGGGAACGGGGCTGTCACGATTACGTCACTTGCGCACCCTCGACCTGCATTCCAATCAATTGAAGGGGGTGTCTTTTGATGCCCTCCCAGACTCCATCCGGCGCCTAGACCTCACAGGTGAGATAGTCCGCTTTTCTCCTGGTGAAATCATACTGAAGAGTGGAAAATTTTATCTAAACGCTTCATTGTCTAGTTTTATCCTTAAGGCCGACGCAGTTATGGAACACATTTTCATTCAGGAAAAAAACGTGCCCATAGACGCTGGTGCAAATCCATTTACTGCGATCTTTAAAATTTGAAATATTTTAAAAATTGACCATTTTGAAATTTCAGAAGTAAAAACGAATACTAATTTAGCATTGGAAATAAAATGATTTCTCAGAATATAAATTATCATTAGGAAATAAAAAAATTACCATATTTTAGATAGGAAGAAAATGAATTTATTCCAACACCGATGAATGTAACATTTCAAAATGCTGCTCTTTATGGAATATTGAAATGAAAATACAATATAAGTGTTGGGACATTTTCTTAGATAATGTACCGACTTTCATGTCTTAACAGCCCTAACACAGAAATTCCCGTTTTGGAGCAGTGGTTTCGAAACATGATGTAGCTTTTCCTTTAGAAACAATCTAAATCATGTGTCTCCTCAGTGACACAATCCGATTTCTGAAGCAAACAGTAGAGTGTGAGGTAAATAAATAAAATTTAATAGTATTCCTTTATATGGCGCACCCCCTCCCTCCCCAAAGCCCTTGATTTTTCCCCGATTAATTATTAGTACTTAATTTTATTAATTAATTCTAACTATTCATTCAATAATTAATTTTTTACAGTTTTTGTTTTCGAAAATCAAAAGAATATGTAGGGCGGCGTATAGGAGCATGATACGAGAATAGTGGACTTTCGACCTTGAAAAATTCTTGTGTATGCTACTGATATATACTAATAAGTGCAAAGTTGTAAAAATTGTCACTGCTTTAGAAAAATCACTAAAGAAAAATGGTGCTTCCAGATGGACTTTGCAACAGTTTTATTCAGATTTCAATAGTTGTTTCCGAATTTATCACACAATCACATATCCATGTTGGATGTTTGCACGAAATCTAAGCGCCAAAACAGTTTCAAAGCTATGGTGAAATGCACTACGGAAAGGTTCTCATTTTTTTCACAAATTCGTCAACGAACCAAAGGGGAAACGTTGTTCATTGTTTCAAACAGGATCTAATAACTACGTTTGCAGCAAATGGGTTGGAATAAGGGTGTGACAATTATTTTACAGTAGAGATTGAAATGTTAAACACTGAGTAACAATGGGAACCAACGGATTCTTTCGTGATACACGGAACTTAGTTATATTTCGAACAGACTATTTGAATCAAATAAAGCAAGTGCTTGCAAACTCATTTGTTGGTAATACGGCATTATTATTATTGTTTGAACAATGTGAAATTCTTAAATATCAGCCAACTGTGCCAATACAACTGAAAGTATCTGGCACTGTAACAATGTTATTCATATCAATCACCAATTACTCTATCCTATCCTTTCAGAGGAAAAAGAAGCTCAAGTATCTGAACAAACAAAAAATACAAACGAGCATAGATTAACTAGGTATTCTTCATAGCTTTATGAATAGTATCCGTTTACGTTGTTAACCCATATATCAAAACAGAATAAAACTTAATTGATTTACCGAATCCTACAGACGAAATACAGAAGAATCAAAATAGCACACACCATCTCAACTTTTTTTTTATTTAATGGAAACTGAAATGAGAAAATAAAAACAGCTATAATCTAATGAGGAAATTCTGTTTATCCAGTTTTAAGTCTGGCTCAGTATCAACGTTCAGTAAAACGATAGCGATATTCTGTTTTTTTTTTCATCATTACTATTCGCGAAAATGAATTTAATTTTTCCACTTAAATTTATACAGAAAATAGACAACACACATAAAATGGTTTAACTAACTGAATTTCTTGGTTGAAACTTCATTACGCTGTTAAATGAAAAAGTTTAATGCAATAAAAACTTTTTAATTCCCTTTGCAGATGAAAATGAAATTAAAAGTTGCGATATCAACTAAAAAATAAAAAAAAAAACGTGTATGCAAACCGATTTTTTAGAGAATAAAGATTTAATACTTCTTACACTAACCGAGAGCCATATCCGAAAGTAGTAAAGATAATGGAGATTGCATAAATTTAAAAAAAAATTCTCTCTCAGTCTGAACGACATGAAAAGCCTAATAAGTGGGTCAAGGCACCATTCGCTGACAGGTTTTCCTTCTATCAAAGGAGAGGATACTTTCTTTTTTGAGATAGGAATCTGTGGCGGACGACCTTATTTCTCGCCGAAAAACATTGTGGAATAAATTGCAAATAAATAAACCGAAGTGAAGTAGAGATTAACTTGGGCTTCTTAACCTTATTTTAAAGAGACGCAGAAAAGAAGCCGAATTTTGTTCAAAAGATCCTTTCGAAGGCGGAAAGATTGAAGTTTTTACACCTCTGTATGGTGTTTACAAGGTGATTTTTTTAACAGACATATTCAGAGTCACTTATAGCTCGGTCTAACAACCAATATTGCATCAAACTTGGCATGGAAACAAATTAAGACATAAAAAGTAGGAATCTGAAAATCGCCGATAGGGGTATTTAGGACGCTTTACGATGTCGCAGAAAAAAATAATAACACATGTTCCGTACGCTACAAGGAATATTCTGCGCTATGTGTATCAACTATAGTTTCGAGTGAAAAATCAGTCGATTGCAACATTGTGCCCGGGCAAACTGTCGGTAGTTGTGCGAATTCCTTCATTCATTCTTTCGGGTAACGGTGGATGATACGGCTTTACCGATCATTGCTTTCTGTTAATGGGATTCGTATATTCACTTCAACCAAGAATACAATTCTTCGGAGCTGTCTGCACATTGTTGTAGAAGAAATTACTGGCGAGGAAAGCATACATGTGGGCTTTACTTTCATACCCGTGTTTTATGCTCATTCCCGGTTTGGTAAGCAACAACAGCACCTAAGATAATTCTATCGGCGATTTTTGGAACTAATTTTTTTTCACGGAATCTTACTTCTCATGTCATCATTAGTCTCCATACAATGCTTGGTGCTTGTTAGATTGAGCTACAGACTGCTTTGAAAAGTGTCAATTTAAAAAAAAAAAATCTCCCTTGTTCCTATGTTTATCTAAATGTGTCCCACTTTTCAATAAATGGTGCTTGTAGCCCTGAAAACAACAAAGAAAGGCATAAATAATAGCAAAGCGATTGAAATAGTTGTTTACATTTACAGATAATCCCCTGCACTGCAACTGTTCGATTCTGTGGTTACACAAGTGGGCTAATGGGAGTGAGATCCGACTGGCCCCCTGTTACAGCCCTCCCCGCTTAGAGGGGAGAGCCCTGGATCACGTACCCTGGGAAGATGAGTGCCCTGACCACAATGCCACATTCCGTTACATGGCGAGAGGGCTCAGTAACATAATAAAAAACAACAGTAAATAAACGAGTTTTATTCATTTATATACATTTTTAAGTACACACATAAAATAAAAATTAAGAAAGGTTATCTTCCTAGGTTCTAGCAGCACTTACGATGTGGTGCGTCTTTCTAGCACTCCTACCAGCATTACTGTTATGTGGCGCGTGAGGGATCCTCGCAGCGAAGGATGGACAGTGGTGTACCGACGCGAAAAGGACAGCCCCTACCAGATGACACTTGCGCCTCCGGATGAACGACGACATACCTCCTCAGATCTCCTAACACAGACTTTGAAAGATCTCCACCCAAAAACTCAGTATGTGGTGTGCATTGCCCAAGTCTTGCAGGCCCGATACACAATAGAAACAGGAAAGTGTGTCCGGACTGAGACATCTGGCGAGCCCACTGCCTGGACAGAGATGGAGGAGGTCAAAGCTTCTGCTTCCTCAGTGTCTATCAGCTGGTTATTGAGGGCATCCACACTTACTGATCATGTTTCCTATCGCCATGAATGGACAGTGCAGTTGCGTAGGATGGGTTCAGAACACTTCACAGATGTACCTGTCTATGACATCACCACAGGGACGGAGACAGATGGACAGCACTATGAGTATGCCCTCGGGGAGCTGGCGCCTCGCACTTTCTATGAAGTTTGTCTTGTGGATGTGGAGCACCGCCCTTTGGAAGGAACGCCTCTCACGAACTTCAACAACAACATTTCATCTTGTGTCACGGTACAAACGTCGGGGCACCATGAGTTGAAAGGAGTTGAGATTGCGGCTGTCACCTTTGCGTGCATCCTCTGTGTCATTGTGTGTGCTGTCACCATCATACTGTGTCATCAAAAAAGACTGTTACGGTGTCAGAGCCCCTTTCCTTCCAATCCCAAGACACCACCAGCAGAACCAGAGACTCCGCCCATTCATAAAGGGAGGCAAAACTTCGCAGGCTCTTGGAATGCACTCAGCCTCTCATACAGGGATTTAGATGCAGTGCCACGCCCACAGTATCGCAGTTTTAGGACTTTGGGCTACAAAGATGCATTGACTTCTGTGACTATATATAGTTCAGGATACTCAGAATGTTGAATTTTTGTTATAGATTCTTCAGAAAAGAGCAGAAACAGGTTGTAAAGTGTTCCATTTCAACCAATAAGGTTGTATCTGATTAGTATATTTGAAATCTGATTTTTGCTACTATCAAAACGAATATTTGGCAGTCCACCCTCCCTTTTTTCTAACTGACATTTATAATACATGGTCCATGAGAAATATTGATAAGATAGAATATATTTGATGCACATAACTGCAGGTAGGTTTTTACATATCAAGGAATAAAACAGAGATATGACAAACACTTTTCCAACCCCTCAGTTAAATATGTGATAAAGTTGTGAACATTCAAAAGTTAAAATTTTGTACTCATGTTTCATATTTATTTTGAAAAGAAATAAAGAATGCTATCATAAACTATGTAGATAGAATGCAGAGTAAGATATGCTAATAGGACATATCTATGTGAAGGGATTTCTACTGAGAAACCCTTTTAATAGTTAAAAACATCAATAATGTCTTTTATGAAACACTCACTGAGAAAAACTCAGTAATGAACTAAAACACTTCAATATCAAGAACTTGCACAAAAAGTAATCACAATGTTTTCCTGACACGACAAACTAGTGAAGTAAAATTTTAAGTGAAGGTACACTTTCCTTAACAAGAAAAATTACAATAGTTTAGAATTGAACCTTTTTGGGGAAAAAAAAAATTAAACAGTTCTATTCAAAATCTTTCAAAATTGATTTCAAATATTCTAGGTGTAAATTATAAATAAAATTCTTTTTGAAAACTTTTCTAGTAAAAAATATTTTTGTTTCTGATCAATACTATATTCTGAATTTAATATCTTAGCTCATTTTTATTTGATTAGTAGAATGTAATCTTGAAGAAAGAAATTTCCCATTCTTTTTTAAATAGAAAAAAATCTGGCTTCTAAATATCCATACTATTTGATCAAAAATGACATGTTTTCAATGTTTTTAAACATTGCATTACAATTTTAAGTTGTAAATGGTTCACTTAGATTCAAGCATAGTAATTTATTCACAGCAACATGTTTAACTACAATTAAAAAAAAGAAGAAAACAAACAAACATATACTAAAAATAAATACGAAGTTGAACAGTTTTTCAGAGTTAAATACATTTTAATTATCCAAGAAATTAAATCATTAGTGAACAAATCTTTTTCATCATATTAAATAACCGTTTCTTTAACAGCAAATTACGTATTAGTCATTTACTCCTGGATGTAAATCCAGTTAAAGTTATTTATTCCTGGATGTAAATTCAGGAATAAATGACTCTTTGATTGGCAGATACCATGAACCTTCTATTGATTTAAATGATTTACCTTCAAAAGAAGATTCATCATTACTTATTACTGATAAATTTTTCAAACTTTGGCTTTGTGATTGAATCAATGAAGGCGATATCTTTGGTGGACTGCTATCATCTCGAAATTATCAAGTTTGTATGTATACATATAATAGTTCCTTGGAATAGATCCATTCTGAATATTTGAATGTATACCAATTGAACAACGCCCTTAAGAATTACACAGAAAAATTTTAATGCAATCCAAAAAAAAACAAAAAAAATCACTGTTATTGCCATATTATACATTGATGAGGTTGTGTAAGATTATATAAACATTGCTTAATACTGAAATAGATAAATATAAAAGCAATTGGAAAAAATAAATAAAAATTTAATAAGCATTAACTTTCTTTTCTTTTTTTTCCCCCTACCGATAATTTTGGAGGATCATCAAGTTTGACCTGTACTAAAACTCTGTCTAAAGAATTTTGTTTCTAACTTTTCCCCACAATAGGTCCCAAAACATAGCATTCTCTGGTAATTGCAGACAAACATTTTAAAGTGGCATTTCTCAGCAAAATATTTTAAATACATACATTTGGAAAATATTTCCTTGATTAACAGGCCAGATTAAAAATAAAAGTTGTACTTCAAATCTAAGCAGGACACACACTTATTCCACTTCATAATAAACTATACAAATTATTTCCACAGTCCAACATATAAGGACAATTTTCAGATGTGGAATTTACGTTACTCTGTGCTTGTGAATACTGGGAAACAATGAAATTGAAACCTTTCTAAATGAACAAAACAAAGAACAGTTTCTAACATGGCTGCTAATAATTAGATGAATTTTTAAAAGATAAATATTTTTTTTAAAAATTTACAATCAGTATCATTTCTGATCACTAAAAAGATGCTACAATGCACTTCTAAAGATATTAGGTTTTCAATGACAAAACTCCTTCACACAACAGGAAACAAGACAAAGGAATATAATCCATAGTTATACACACACAATAGTTTCACAAAAAATATACACAAATGTAACAACCAATTATTTTATTTTTGTCACTCATAATTTCTATTTATTTCCTAATCAATAAAGTCTAGATAAAAAGGACTTTTATTGAAAATTATTTTTAAAAAAAGATTTGTTACATCTTTAGATACACCCTTCATTGTATATAATAGTTTTTCACCCACCCTCCTTACACACAGGAAAACTGAATTTTCTCTCAATTTAACAGTAAAAGCCTCTTAAATAATACTTTTTCAGTCATAAATTCAATATTTGTTAAATTTTTAAAAAAAAAAAACTATAAATAATGCTGCATTTAAAAAAAAGAGCCCCCAAAAATACTGTAAAATGCACACAGCTTACCAGGGCAACGTGTAATTGTGTTCCCAGCGATGTCTCATTTCAAGCAAGAAGTCCTGCCAGAGTTGGGCCACTGCAGCAAGCCCTCCATAACTATGGTGAACATGACACATGGCCAGAGCAAGGCGCCAAGTCAAGCTGCCCACAGGAGCACTCTTAAAAGAACGGACATGCTCCTAAAAAAGTGCTTCAATTACAATCCTGCTATGCTTCCCTTGCATTTCTAGATATATAACAGTGATAATTATTGTAATTAACCATGCGAGTGAATTGCATTTAAGAAATGTTAGTAAAGCAGTAAAAAGCAAGCATTCTTTTACATTTTTGAAAAAGAACATTCTTTTAATTATTTTTAATAACATTTTTCAAGAAATTTCAAAATGAGCAATAAAACTGAGTAAATATTAATAGAATAGATTTAAAATTTAATACAGAATAAAGATTTTTTGCAATAAAACAATTTTTAATTTTTACAAATTTTTTTTTTAATTACACCTTTCAAAGTTTTCTTGGACATAAGGTGTCTTGCAGTCCAATATAAAGCGGATGTTGCACTTGCAGGAGGGAGAACTCCACAGTTGTCTTACAGAGAGAACATGAAGTAGAGCGAGACAATTGGACAGATGCTCCCTAGTCATTGGCACGGATTTGCAGAGAGGGCAGAACGGTGAATCCGCCAGGCCAATCTTAAACAGATAGGCTTGCAGGTAATCCTGTCTAGTGGTGACTCTGAAACATGCCACACCCTAGGTAGGGCAGAAAGTTGAGCCCGTTTTTGGCCATCGAGCAGATGTAACCAATCTTGATCTGGATATATTTCATGAATAGTAGCCAGAGCTGCAAACCTTAACTCAGCCAGGAGGGAATTATGCTTATAAACAGACAGGACCAAATACAGATTAACAGAAACATATCTCAAATGACCCGGGAAGGTAGTCAGTTTAAAGATGAGAAGCCTTATTATAGGAAACACACCAAAAACATTTGCAAGTCTCTGGAACTTAAACCAGAAAGTATGTTGAATTTTAAGTCTTGTTTGGGAAGGTATGTATTCAGGTCAGAAATGCTCCCTTCCCATTAATCGCTCACCAAGAGAAAGAGCACAGTATTGATGTCTTTCAGATAGACCAGAAATTTCAGTCTGCAGTTGCATAGCAGCGATAGGGGTTGAGGTGGCTGCACCAATGATAAATCTAAGTGCTTTATTTTTAACAATGTCCAACTTTGATAATGCACTGTCAGAAGCAATAACAAGAAGCTCAGAGCCATAATCAATAACAGGTCTAATGTAAGATGTAAAAGTGAAAGTCAAAACACTTTGGGATGATCCCCACTTAACACTGGCAATTTTTTTTAACAGAGATAGCCTACTTGTAGTATTCTCGAAAACTTAAGCAATATGTTTAGTCCAAGTTAGTCTGGAATCCAGGGAAATACCAGGGTTAGTAGCATAATTGGTCCTGAGTAAAGCATTGCTATTGTAAAACAGGTTTATGTTGTGTTTTTTTGTGCTTAGGGTGAGAAGTTCAAAATTTGTCTTTTATCAGGGTTTACCTTAAAGTCATTCTCCAAGGACCAGTTTGCTAAGGTCACCAGGGCCAAATTCAGGGTAGTTTCCAATTTAGGTAAATCAGAACCAGTTGGCCAAAGAACAAGATCATCAGCATAAAGTAAGGAATTAATCTTTGGCACTGCATTATCAATGAAACTCATATGATCATTAATCATAATATTGAAAAGGACTGGGCTCAAGATGGAAGGCCTTGTCTAGTTTGAGCCCTGAGTGAGAGTTGCCATATTTGATATTTAAGAAGTGATGAGAGAGGAAATCACTTATCCCTTTAAAGAGATGGCCGGAAACATTCCTGTGTTAAAGCTTTTTGAGCAACATCTTCCTCCAGACCTTGTCAAAAGACGATATAAAATCAACAAAAACAGCTAGCATGCTTTGCTTCTTTTGAAAGCCATCTTTAATGTGTTGAGTCAAGCGAACAATTTGTTCAATCGTATAGTAACTCTGTCTGAAGCCTGTTTCTCAGAAATATTACCGCAGCTGTCCAGGTAATACTGTAGTCGATCAACAACCATTCTTTCAGATAATTTACTTAGAATACACAGGTTAAAGAAATAGGTCTAAAACTTTGGATGTCAGTCAGATCTTTTTTTAGGTTTTAAGGTGGGTAAAACATCAGCCTTTCTCCAATAACTAGAAAAAGAGCCACTCCAAGCTTTGTTTATAAAAAGTAATATAGTTTATTTAGCCTTGGAGTCAATTTCCAAAATAAATTCTGGAAGAATACCATCAGGACCAGCACTTTTCCTTCTAGATAATTTTTGAAGGGCTTTCTGGAATTTCTGATCAGAGAAAGGAGCAGAGTAAAGTCTGTCCGATTCCTGGTTCACACAAGAATAATTTATTTTTCTCTTTCTAATCAGTCTTCTTGGTCTAAAGTCGTTAACCTTACGGTAAAATTTCAAGAAGGTCTTTGCTTTATATACAGGTCAGAAGTCAAAATTTTTCCACCAACCTTCATTGGTTGTTTGCAAGGCTGCATTCAATGGCCGTTCAAAGCAGAAATAAATCTGATAGCTTATGGACTATCCTTTCGGTAGTCAAAATTCTCTAAAAATTTGTTAAGAAGCACGCTTTGCATTTAAAATTTCCTTCTTTAAAATAGCTTGTTTTTTCCTTATGGATATGCAATTTTCAAGGCGGCCAGAAAAATGCTCTATCTCTAGCTAAATCTTTTTCTTCCCCAAGATTCTGTTATTTATCATTCCAGAAATGTTTTCCATTCAAAATATGGCCTTTCGGAATACAGACATTGGCACAAGCTAAAACAGAAGTAATAATTTTGTCAAGAGCTTTGTCATTATTCAAGTCTAAAAGACATTTTCCCAAAAGAGTATTTGTCAAATTTGCATTTTTCTCCCAATTAGCTTTTCTCAAATTCCATCTAGCGACTCTGGGAGCATGAGTCTCCTCAGGATTAGAAACAATGGCAGAAAGAATTTTATGGCCTGAATTAGGTGGTGATATACAAAAGGATGTGAAGAGGTGCCTCTATATGAAAGAAAGGTAAGAGATGCTGTAGAGTTTTCAATAAAACTGATTTGGTTAGTATCAATAAAATCTTCTCTCTCAACTAGGTTGCCAACAGGACAATTTTGAATAATTTTTACAAACTTTAAGTTATTAATTATAGGGGAAAAAATTCTATCATTTAAAAATACATGCGTTCTTCTATTTTGGTATCTATCCTCCCCCCCCCCCATAAAAATGAATTTAGTAATTTAATTTAGACAATATGACAAAGAGAGAGACAAATGGTTTTATTTAAATTACAATAAAAATAGAAGTAAGTGATAAGACAAATGTAAAATTCTTTTTACATATATATTAATTAATTCTGTTGCAGAAGACATTAACAAAAAATGCACACTCTTACACTTAAGTTCTCACACTTATGGAAAAATAGTCCCAGATATAAACCCAAAATTGTTACCTGAATTCTTGCAAAAGCAGCTCTATTTTGTATATCACTCATGGAGTTGACAGTATCCTTCCACTCATCACAATCCTGGAAAAAGACAAGCACACATTTTATCTCAATATTTATAAATAAAGTGGCCAAATATAAAGATAATTAACACATACTACATATATATATATATAACATTCAAAGTAACTAACATATTTTAAATGTCTATTTAACTCTTTACCATTTTAATAAATAAATAAACACAAAATATATATATATATATATATATATTATGTTTAAGTAGTAGCAGAGATTGTCAGAATGAAACAACATATACAATAAACCTTATATTTTTTCATAAAACTATTTCTTTAGAAACTAATTCAGAAGAATTTTTTTCAACAAATATCAATTTTTTTAAAAATAAACTCTCTTCCCTGAATATTTTTAATATAGGCCTTGATTTGTTTTAGTGGAGTACATGTATTTAGATTTGTGCTTAGTAGATTTGTAGAGCTAAGGCAGTTACTATGTTTCAGGATGAGATCCCATGGGAAATTTTTAATTATTTTATGGCTTTGGTCTAATTTTATCTTTAAAGTCTGCTAATCTGTAGATATTAAAAAATCAAAACATGACTTTTCACTTTGAGATACATTTTATACACGGCTGGCCACACAAAATCCAACACTAAGAAAGACCAGAGATATCACAGTGAAATTTATTTGGCAGATAACACATTGTACAAAGATCAAACGATTAAAATTACAGCCTCTTGTGACATGTGGATGGTGACAAAATCAATAGTTAGTGTACTGCCATTATTAGCTATAACCACAGCTACATGCCTCAGCATACAATCAAAGAGGCTTTGGATGTAACCTTGAGGTACAGCAGTTCATGCGGCTTCCACATATTGCCAAAGTTGATATGGTGTAGCAGTGAGTGGTGTATCCTGGAGTAGTCATTGTGCAAGCATGGACCACATGTTTTCGAGTGGCAATAGATCGGGAGAGCGAACAGGCTAAGGAAGCAATTCAGCCTGATGCGTAAAGAACTTTTGAACATTGCATGCCACGTGTGATCGCACATTATTCTGTTGGAATGTGGCTGAAAACAAGCGCTGAGTGTATGGGAGCTGTTGGAATATGGCTGATAGCAAGTGCTGAATGTATGGGAGGATCACAGGGTCCAATACCTCAGAGATGTATCGCTGGCTATTCAGTGTAACAACAATGCCTACTACAGGGCATTGCTGGCAGTGAAATCCAAAACCACCCCAAACCATGAAACCAGGTGCAGGATGGGTGTGGCGATGCATAATGCAACAGTTCAGCAACCTTTGACCACAGTGTCTCCAAACTCCAATTCGACCATCGTGATGATGCAACCAGAAGCAGAATTTGTCAGTAAACACAATGTCGATCTATTCTGTAGTCCATGGAGCCATTGACTTTCACTTTTACATCTTACATTAGACCTGTTATTGATTATGGCTCTGAGCTTCTTGTTACTGTGCTTCTGATAGTGCATTATCAAAGTTGGACATTGTTAAAAATAAAGCACTTAGATTTATCATTGGTGCAGCCACCTCAACCCCTATTGCTGCTATGCAACTGCAGACTGAAATTTCTGGTCTATCTGAAAGATATCAATACTGTGCTCTTTCTCTTGGTGAGCGATTAATGGGAAGGGAGCATTTCTGACCTGAATACATACCTTCCCAAACAAGACTTAAAATTCAACATACTTTCTGGTTTAAGTTCCAGAGACTTGCAAATGTTTTTGGTGTGTTTCCTATAATAAGACTTCTCATCTTTAAACTGACTACCTTCCCGGGTCATTTGAGATATGTTTCTGCTAATCTGGATTTGGTCCTGCCTGTTCATAAGCATAATTCCGTCCTGGCTAAGTTAAGGTCTGCATCTCTGGCTACTATTCATGAAATATATCCAGATCAAGATTGGTTATGTGTATTTACTGTTGGCTCTGCCACAGCTTCCTTTGGTAGGGCTGGAGCTGGTGCTTTCTCCAACTCTTTTAATCTTAAAGAACTTCTTAGTACCTAGTCAGACAATTTTGATGGTGAGATTTATGCAATATTTATGGCTTTTAGAGTCATTAACACTACTCCTGGCCAAAATATTGTAATATTCATAGATTCTCAAGCCGCAACTAAGACCATATCTGGCTACAATCTATTCCGATCAAAACTTGAGTTTGAGGGCAAATAACTTATTAACTCATTCCTTTGCACCAAAAGAGAGGTCATTTTCCAATGAATACCATCCCATTGCAGCATTCATGGAAATGAACAAGCCAACAAGTTGGCCAAAGAGGCTTCGACGCTGCATTCATCTAGTCTTCCGATGCCTCTTCAAAATGCCAAGCGATTTCTCAGGGACAAATTTTGATAGAAAAGAATTTCCACTCTTACAGACCTGGGCTGATGGCAAATCTTAGTCTCATCTAAAGACGTGCTTAGCTTTCTGCCCTACCTAGGGTGGAGAGTATGGCATGTTTCAGAGTCATCCCCAGACATGATTACCTGAAAGCCCATCTGTTTAAGATTGGCCTGGCTGATTCAACGCTCTGCCCTCTCTGTAAATCCATGCAAATGACTGGGGAGCATCTATCCGATTGCCCCGTTCTACTTCATGTTCTCTCGCAAGACAACTGTGGAGTTCTTCCTGCTAGAGCGACATCTGCTTTATATTGGACTGCAAGACGCTTTATATCCGAGAGGACGTTGGCAGGCGTAATTGAAAAAAGAAAATAAATAATACATTTTTTTGCTCTCATATTTATTCATCAACTGTTTGGGAATACCCACATAAGCTCTACAACCAAAAGTTTTTAAATATTTAACAGAAGGTTTTCTACCACAATACAATTCAAAAGAGGTTTTTGTCTGGTTCTGATGACAAATTCGATTCCATGTATAGGTAAAGCATAGCAGAACCTCTAACCACAACTTATTACTTAAACCATTACTCCTTAACATGGCTCTTACAGCATCTAAAGCTGTATAAATGAAATGCTCACCTACCCCATTCATTTCAAGCGAATATGTATTGGTCCTCTCCATCTTAATTCCCTGAGAATTCAAAAATTTACAAAATTCTTTATGAATAAACTTAAGTCCATTATTAATCCCGATATTCACTATCTTGGTGTTTAAGAATCTTTCTGCTCATTTCTATTCAAGGTATACAATTGAAAACATCAATTTTCTTTTAATCAGGAAAAGGGTTACTTTTCTAGAGTAATCATGTTATCGTGAGAAAATAGGAATGGAACAGACATCTATATGCAACAACTCAAGTAGTTTCTTTTATCTGATTTTTGAAATTGGTTTAAAAGTTTTTTTGTCTCTTTTAAGCTACTTCGCAATCCTCACAGTCCCCATTAGTAGATTTTAACTTAGGTATTTCTCTAATACTCTCATTCTGACTAGACATTAAAATATATCGACTACTGATATGGCAAAATCTATTGTGTCAAACTTCTAAGTTATATACTTTTGACGTGTTCAAATTAGACTTGTAGTCAATGGTAGTCTCCATTTCACCTTCAGGCGGCCCCCCCCCCCCCATTATTCAGATCCTTTTAAAATAAAAACCTCACAATGCTGAAGTAAAACGATACTTGAGGCCCATAACCATTATCATTACTGTGATCCACTTTAAAAATTGCATTTGAAGGTTCAACATTCATGAGGCAAAAAAAAAAAGTTTTAAATATTTTTATTTAAACAACCAACTTCTAAAACAATTAACAAAAATGAATAGATATATACAACAACAAAATTAAACATCACACATGTACTGTGTAAAGTACACAACCAATCAGCAAAGCAAAGACGCCATTTACAAATACGTCTTATGATGACATCATCGGCAGTGCTACTGTAAATTTGCATATTTATCTGTGATGAACATACAAATAAAAAGTTCTCACACAACTTGCATGTCTATGCAGATTATAGAAGGGATATCTGCTCCATCAGTCTGTTGATTCCTCCTGCAACCAGTGATGACAGATTTGTATCACAGTTGCTTGGTTTTATCCAAAACATTGACCGATTTCTCTTGTAGATTTCCACAATCCCTATAAGGTACTATTCTTCCTCAGGTCGAATTCAGAAAGTTGGTCAAAAGATACATGATGTTTTCCACAAGGAATAGGTAAGCAGATTATGCAATAAAAATGCATGAAAAAAATTTGCCATACTTGAAATCTCTCTCACAAATCTGTTCTACCCTTATAAAGTGCTTGCGGGTGTCCCTACGGTTGCCTGTGATGTGCGTATGCCTTTTAATGCAAATGATTCATAACCGCCAATGCATGATGTAAATTTCACATGGTTTGCATGCTTCCTTCAGGGTGTTGCATTTTATATGGCTAGCAGTGTACTTGATTTTTGAGAGATCTGAATAAAACACTTGAAAAATATGACTTCATAAAGTGATAATTTCTTTCAATATCAAAGTTTTAAAAACATAAAAACATGTACGTTTTTCTCTCAACTCCTACTATTAGTTCACACTCTCCCTATATATATTTATCCTAATATATATTATAAACGCGAAAGTTTGTGAGGATGTTTGGTCTTTCACATAAAAACAACTGAATGGATTTTAATGAAGCTTTACAATAATATAGCTTATAAATCAGAACATAGGCTATAATTTATAAAGATATTGTGTGAAGTGTCCAAAATATAACAATTGTCAAGTAAGTATGAAACAATTCTGCCATCTGCAAAAAAGCCCGCAACAGCATATATCTATCTTTTATGTATAAGCCATTATTGCCAAAATAACGAACCATAAATATAATAAAAATTGATGATTGCACGTTGTAATGCACGTTTGGAAGTAACAAATTTATCCTTATATCAAAATAAATACTTTTATTGCTATTGGCCATACCATACATATGAGTACAATAAAAATTAATAATTGCAAGATCTAATGCATGTTTGGTAGTAACAAATTGATCCTTATTTCAAAATAAATACTTTTATCGCTTCTGGTATTTAAAGTAGATAAACTTTGTCTTTCACACTACATCATTTGGACAAATTTGCAACTTTGTTTGTGGTTAGTAGTTAATTATAACGCTATAGTTTTAATTGAATATGCAAATATTGCATTTTTTAAGTATAAAAATAATAACTGCCGTACCGTATTTTTTGGAAGTGTAGAAAAACACCTACTAAGAATTATGTCGCGTGAAAGCGTAAGTTTAATCTTTCCTTAAGCTCTAATATAGCTTGAGCTAAGAAAGTAGCTAGATTTAATTAAACGTTTCCACAAGCCGAACTGCAAAGGCTTGAACAGGCAGCTCACAGAGCTGCTGAGACACCAGAGCAGTTCCAAGTTCGGCGTCAACGTCATGCTGAATATCTGGCAAACTCAAAGGGCTGCTGAGACACCTGAATAGTCCTAAGCTCGGCATCTTCAGCAGGCGACTTACATGATGTCTCAGAGAGATACAGAATCCATTGAAGCAGTTGAATCTTGCAAACGCGCTGTTGCTGAAAGGGCACAACAGCGACATCTAATATTCACAAGAAATATGGGAGGGGGGGGGGTATTTGATAAAGCTGCATTTGAGTATGACAAAACTCTTGATTACAAAAGCCACAAGCTTATAAAAAGAGAAGCAATGAATAAAGAATGCAGTTTTGCGGTGCTCTTAAATGGCAACCCCCCCCCCCCCCCCCCCCCCCCCCCCCCCCCCCCCCCGTAGCCCTTCCTTCAATAGACGAGCCAGCTGAACCTCTTAAAGAACTTTTCTCTTATGAAATAGATCAGTTTCACCGTTTTCTAAAAAACATAAGAAAATATAATAAATGCTTCCATATGACATCTTTTGGGGCAGATAACATTGTTTTGATGCAGGGATTTTGCCCGACTTTCACAATCCAAGGGCAAATATACCACACAATTGGCTCTTTGCTTCCTACTACCAATACGCAACCAAAACTTTTGCAAGTTTAATTCATGGTCGATAAGGAAGCCCAAGTTAATAGGCGTTCTGAGTATGTACAAGGTGTAGAAAGAAACAAGGTTAAAAAAATACAAGTTTTACATGATCACAACATTTTAGTGCATGAATTTAAAATGGCTAAAGATAGAGTGACTAGTGATAATTACAAGGTAGTGATACACCCAGATTGTTTACCACGTGGTGAATACGAAAGACGATTCAATGCCCCAACCACAAATGAAATAGCTGTCATAGTAGTTAGTAATGAACGAACTGCGTCTTGGGACATCGTTATTCAGGCGCACAATGGCCGGCTTACCTGAGTTCCAGACACTCAGATTTTATGACGCTCTTGAGTACCCGATAATTTTTTGAAAAGGACAAGAGGGATACAGTTTTTATATTCCTCAGATAAACCCATTTACAAAACAACCCATACCAGATAAAAAAAGTTTCCTAGAAAGATTTTTATGCATATCATATAATGGTAAGTTGCAACAATTTTAATTTATTGCTTTGATGTAGACTTCTCTTTTATCAGTTTTTGGTGGACATGTATGTCAAAGTGGTGAGTGAGTGCTTAACCCGTTACCGCCCAGTGATCTATTTATAGATCACCTCCCACTCAGAACTCCCAGTGAAAATTATATATATTAATCACTTCGTATTGTCATTGGCTGGTTCCTTACACATGTGGCCACACCCCTAAACCTGATTTGAAGCAATCTTTCCCAGAGCAGTCTAGCAGCTAGTGTCCGATGTTTGCCATTTTGAAGCTTCAAAGTGCAGCTTTCTATTTTGTATCCAACAGAAAAAAAGTTAAAAGTAAGTTATACTTTTTTATGTGTTTTACATTTTTAATACCTCTTTAATTATTCTGGCTTATTAATATTAGAAAAATAACTGTTTTTATTATTAAAATGTAAGTTTAAACATGCTGATCCATAAATAGATCGCTGAGCGTTAGTGATAACATTACTTTATGTTGACGTACCCCGCTAATATACATGGAACGTATCGTTGAAAGAATGGAAACATCGTGTACAAAGAACACCTGCCAACGGCTGGCCAGGTGTGAAGGCAGGAGATGCTCTTGGACGCATTTACACAGTGCACGTTAGTAACTTCGAATGTTACTGTTTGCGAATGCTGCTGAATGTAATACAGGGCCCCACTAACTTCTTGGATCTAAAAACAATTGACGTCCAAGAACTTGAAACTTTTCATCTGTTGTGTGTGTGAAGTTGTGTGTGTGTGAACTGTGTGAGAAGTTGGGGTTGTTGGAAGATGACAACCACTGGGATGCCACAATGGAAGAGGCCGCTCTCCTTGGCAAATAAGAGAGCTATTTGCAATATTGATATGTACTTGCGGTTTATCCAATCCACTTCAACTGTGAGATAAGTATAAAGTTGCATTATCAGAGGATATTTAGCACAGATTTGAAAGGATGGATCAAGTCAACAATGATCTATGCTTGAATGAAGCATTGAGACATATAGAGGACAAAATAATAATGATTTCCAGAAAGAAATTGTACGACTTTGGTATGCTCATACCACAGCGTTGAGGAGAGCAGTCGACCGATTTGATCAAAGAGCTAAGCTACAATACCGCATTATTAGATACTCAGGTCAGCGAAACTGAGCCATGTCTACTACCTGAGCAAAAAGATATTTATAACAAAATATTACAATGAGTTGCGCTTGGTGAAGGCAACCTTTTTTTTCAAATGCCCCGGACGGTACAGGCAAAACCTTTTTACTTAAATTGCTTCTAGCAAAAATTCGTAAGGACCGTAATGTTACATTAGCTGTGGCTTCCTCTGGAATCGCTGCAACATTACTGAGTGGTGGACGGACGGCACACTCGGTTTTTAAATTACCTCTTAATCCGGCAAGCAAAGAAACCCCAACATGCAACATCAGTAAGAACAGTGCCCGTGGCGTCCTGTTGCAACAATGTAAGTTGATCATGTGGGACGAGTGCACTATGTCACACAAACACACCATCGAGGTGCTTGATCGCTGTCTACAAGATATTCAAAACAATCGAAAGTTGATGGGTGGTGTGGTGGTGTTATTGGCATGGGATTTTAGACAGACTTTACCTGTTATCGAGAGAAGCACTGCAGCAGACAAAAGTAATGCATGTCAGAAAGCATCATATCTGTGGACCAAAGTTGAAAAGCTTTATCCTACCACTAACATGTGAGTCCCGTTATTCAGCTATGTCAAATCAGGAGCATATGCTCAAAAACTCCTAGAAATTGGTGAAGGCCATCTAGACACCGACCAAGAAGGTATGGTTCTTTTCACATATCAATTTTGTCATGTAGTGGAGTCGGAAGACAAACTCATTGATCAAGTTTTTCCGAATCTGCAACAATATATTCTCGATGAAAAATGGTTGTGTGAAAGAACTATACTGGCACCAAAAAATGAGACTGTTGCTAAAATAAATAAAAAAATCTTGGGTGAAATAGCCAGCAAAACATCAGTGTATAACTATATTGACACAGTCTTGTCATCCGATGACACTACGAGCTATCTGGAGTTATCTGGGATGCCATCACATAAGTTGGAATTGAAGGTAGGTGTACCCATTTTGTTAATGTGCAACTTGGATGCGCCAAGATTATGCAACGGTACTCGGTTGCGAATCAGCGAACTAGGAAGGCATATTGAGAAGGCCACAATCTTAACTGGAGAAGCCAATGGAGACAATGTTCTAATGCCACGCATCCCAATCACACCCAATAACTTACCATTTAATTTTAAATGCCTGCAGTTTCCATTAAAAGTTGCATTTTCAATGACTATCAACAAATCACAAGGCCAAACCTTAAAGGTAGCAGGCATACATTTAGGCATGCCATGTTTTTCCCAAAGCCAGCTCTATGTGGCCTGCTCAGACGTTTCTAAATCGCAAAATCTGCATGTTTATGCTGAACGAAAAAAATCATTTAACATAGTTTATAGGAGTATATTGCAATAGCTACCTATAACTTTTGCATTACCATCAATCATCATATACATCTGTACATCTATCAACATGAAATATAGGATTTATATAATACCTATCATCACAACCTATCAGATAATCATCAAAAATACTTAGTTTCAGTTTACACACATTACACAATATACAAGAGTCTCTCAAAGTAACTCTGTCAGTCTGTTACGCCTTCACGACTAAACCGCAGAACCAATTTTGATGAATTTTGGTATAAAGATAGATAGAAAGGACCTTAGAGAAGAAAATAAAAGTTACTCAAAGGACTAATTATGCGCAGATGAAGTCGTGGGCACCAGTTAAATAATATACATGTATACATATTTATGTAAACAAACTGTACTCTAATAAACTTAATTTTGTTAAATATATGGGAAATTTTTTTTTGGTATTCTTTAACATGAAATTCTTTTAGCACGAAAAAAAATTTATACCCTCTTAGTTTTGTGTTAAACGATTTTCACTGCATGTAAATTTTCTATAAATTATTTTAATGATCCGAACTTTAAGATTCCTTAATGCTATTTGTTTATCTAAAAAATAAAAATGGATGTTTGTATGTATGTATGAACTCGCTTCACTCCAACACTGTTCAACCAATCACTATGAAAATTGGCATGTATATGTATTTTTTTATGGAGAAGAGTTTTGTGCTATCTTCTTCGTTGCAGCTCCCCACCAGGTGGTGCTACAGCATATCGACTTCTGCACAGTTCAATCATTTGCCAAGTTGCCAACTTGACTCTATCGCCAACATTTCGCTAAGTTTCCATTGAATCGCCATTATAATTTAAGGAACGGCATTGCTTGCGAATATTACAATTTTAACAGAATAACAACAGAAAAAAAAGTAATATTAATGTATTACACTTCTAGATATAAATTTATACTATTTTAAGCATTCATTACACAAAATTTGTAACAATGTTTTACTTTTGCTGAACAGAGATCAGCTTAGGAAGGTGTTTTCAAAAATCGACCACAAGAGAGTTAAGGGGCATTATAAATTAACCCTCTAAGCGGTCTTCACTTAAAGTCTTGCCATTCTGGAGATGCTTCAAAAATTCACTGCACATATTTTTTTGCTTTCAGGTGGGGTTCTCAAAAGCGGTTGAGCTGTATTTTTAAGAATGTGGCTTGGCCGCTTTTGGGAATCTTGCTTGAAGGCAGAAAAAGCATCTCTGGAATGGTGGAATTTTACGTGCAGACCGCTTGGAGGGTTAAAGAAATCATTTTTATCAGCTATTAGATCTAAAGACTTAAAATTTAACAAACATGTGTGTGTGTGTGTTTTTTTGTTTAATATGCATTTCACGTAAAATAAATTAACTCATTAAAAACTTCTTTATCCTTCAATCTGTATTGTTTAATTTTTCAATTCACCCGTGCGAAGAACGGGAATACCAGCGAGTATATATATATATATATCTTGTTCAAATTTTCAATTGTTAATAAAATACTTTTTATTCATTCACTGAAGTTCAAATACATTTTTATAAACTTGTAGTGGATGACACTTCATGGAAAGATAGTTTTTTCAAATATACTTCATAAATTAAATTTTATTTTTTAATTTTAAATTTATTCTTCACTATTTCTGATGAAGTTAGAGTTAGCTGCAACAGATGGCGCCAGTAAGTTTTTCTAACAAATTTTTTCTTCATTTCAAATACATTTTTTTTAACTTGATGTTCATACAGTTTTTTCAAATATTAATTCCTTAATTAAATTTAATCACTACTAAAATAATTTTTTTCTTTGTTGACCTAAGCAGGAATTGACTTAAATTTTTTTTATATATATTTTATATTACTAGTTTTAAATTAAGCTTATGTCAAAATTTTTTTAGTGAATAGATCAGTAGGACTAGAAATATACAATTTCATTCTTACACATTGAATGAAATAAAGGTTCGCCAGTCTTTAAAAATATGCAAGTTTCTCCTTTGGGTATCTTTTAAGAATTAATATTGTTTCCTTAATATTTTTAATCTAGAACTGATTACATTATATAATTTAATTAGAAGTACTTAAATATGATATATGTACTAATCTAAGTATATGAGAATAAATTTGCAAAAATTTTTACAATAAAAATATAAAGCGAGTGTATACTAACAATGCACAAAAACACTGCAGAAGGGCTTTTGGTGACGGACCTCATAATTTTGAACCATGGTCAAGGAAAGAAGATAACAATTTGAGCAGGCACTCCCTCTCCTAACTTCCACACCACACCTACAGGAGAATTTTGAGTTAGACAGATTTAATGTACATCAGCACCTCTAAACAGCAGGTATTCAGCAGTACTAGGCTCGAAATGATACACCAACCATGACTTTGGTAATCAAATTCATCTTATGTATTCTTGAAATTATAATGACTAACAAATAAGGATGGAAGGATGTGAGTTCTCACTTACAAAAAATGTGTGACTCACTAAGGGAAAAAAAAAAAGAGAAACACACTTTTCTTTATTATTTCTACACTTAAACTATATCATAAGATTAGGATTCAGTTACATTAATTATTTTACAGGTAGAATTTAGTGCATTTTGCAAAATTTTTCGTAGTGTATTTGACATTCATATTTATTATTTTAATTTAAGAAAACTTTCTTAAGTTTAAAAAATCGGGAAATGCCACACTGTAGAATTTAAAAAGTAAAATACATCACAAAAATAAAAATTTCCTTCTTGATTTTAAGATTTTTGTATAAATTGAAGCTTTTTTTTATGTTTATGCATTAAAATGAGTAACTGTTCCATATCAAAAAATTTTAACAAAAATTTTTTTGAAAAAAAATTGGGATTGATAATTTTAGTTTTGTTTTTCAGTTTAAAATTTCAACTTTTATGTATCATTTACTATAATAATAATAAATTTAAATGTATTTCTTACATTCTATAAATGATTTCAAAATATTGAAATATATAATTTAAAAATTATAACATTTCTACGTTTTTTATCACAAAACTAGCTGTGTGGCCCGGCGTTGCTCGGGCTTTCTCTACTTTTATAAATTTTCTCTTTCTTCACAAAATCAGCACTTCTAATACTCTTTTTCAAAATGACTTTCACCTCACCTCCTCCGCTTAGCCTGGCGTTGCTCGGGCTTTTACCAAGTGTATAACTTAAAATTCCCTGTTTCGAAAGTTTTTCGCTTCTTTTCTTTGTCAGACAGGTTTATTTCCCCCTGGCATTGCACGAACATTTTTAAAGGCATAACATATTGTCATGGAAATTCCCCTTCCTTTCTCACTATCAACCGTTCCTAGTATGTGTGTGATTTCTATATTTATGTCATTGCAAAATTTGCGTGGTAATTTCCCACAATTAATTAATATTGCCCTTTTAAAATTTTGGCTACCGCTGAAGACCCGCTGTTGAATCTGTTGAGAGTTTAAATGTCTTAGCATTGGTGTGGTATGGTAGTTAAGAGAGATGGGTGCCAGCTCAAGTCTCATCCTCGACAATGGTTCAAAATGTCGAAGTGCGTAGCCAAAAGCTCTTGAGTAAGTGAACAGTGGGACTTTAATATTCACTTACTCACTTTGCAACTTTTTAGGCCCCGGAAATGAAAATGTATCTTTTTAAAAATAGTTGTATGTTGAAAAAAGTAGACATTTTTATAATTACAAAATATCACAACTATATTAAATGTTGAATTAAAATTGCGAGCATTTTTTGAAATGTTCGATACACAGGAAATAAGTTTCATGCAATTATTTTCATAAATGAAGTTATAAAAAATTTGAGTTTGAGAAGTATTTAATAAATATTTAAAATTTGAGTATTTTTTAAAAATTCGAAAAAAAAATGTTTGGCGTTTTATTTTTTAAATCACTAACTCTAAAAGATCAAAGTATGAGTTTTTTAAAAATCATTTTCATATAAATGCATCGATATTGATTCATTTTAGAAAAAAATCATAAATTTGTAAAGTACCGTTTTGTAAGGAAAAAAAACATACTGTATTGTGACGAAATAAATTATGTTTCCAATTACAAAATTGCTGGCAAAGCTATCAAATGCACAAATAAAATTTTAAGTATTTTTTAGAAAATCATAAAAATTAAGTGATGATGTTGTTTTGAACCCAGGTACAAACGGTAGTAATCAAGCGCTCTATCAATTGCGCAATGAATTTCTCGGAAAAAAAGGAGTGAAAAGATTTTTAAAGTAAAAGGAAGAGATATATTCAATTTCGACAAATCTGGTGATTTTCAATATTTATAGGCGCATCTTCTTTTCTAATGTAACCTTTCATCAAACTTGACGGGCACAGAGGAAAAAAGTCATTTGGCGCCAAACCCTTGGCTATTGTAAAATTGCATTATTTGTTAAAGTTTTAATTTGGGGGGCTTCATTTTTAAGTTAATGCCTTCAAACTTCATATATCGCGATTGCAAACAATGGTAATATTTAAACAAAAAATGTAACAAAAATAATGCTTAAATATTTCTCCTAAAAAAGGGAAAAAACGAAAAACACAATTTTTTTTTTAAAAAAACATTAATTTTTAAGTAATTTTTTTAATCTTTGTACAGATTACGGATAATATTGTTCTACAAATGAAAAAAAAGTTTTGTGAGATTTTTAATAAATAAAGAAGTTATTCAATATTTAAAAAAAATTAGAGTATTTTTTGAAAAATCGTAAAAAAAAAGGGTTTATTTTTTAAATGACTGATTCTAAAAGAGAAGAGCATGGACTTTTTTTTGGTGTAGAATATAATTTCATTAACACGAAAGAAAATGCAAATGGAACGATTTAGAAATCATTTTTATAAAAAAGTATCAATTTTGATTCATTTTAGAAAAAATCGTAAAAAATAGAAAATATCATTATTTTGTAAAATAAATTATACCGTATTGTGGTGAAGTAAATGATATTTTCGATTCTGTAATTATTTTTTGTCTTGAGTCTCATAAAAAAAATTAGATTGTGTTTTAAAAATGTCGGGGATAAAAAAAAAATTCACCTAACAGTTTTTCATTCTGTTTGGTGGTAGAAACAACATGCAGGAGTAAAACAAAGGTTTTTAATTAATATCTTTTTAACTAATCGCAATATCGGAAAATAAATGGTCAAAACGGATTCCTCAGATTATTCCTGGTCTTTTGGTACCTTCGGCGAATTTCTGCGTCATGCGGTTCGTGAGAAGATAGACCCACGTAGAAACAAAAATAGATAGATACGTTTGTTTACCTACGAATTTTAATAGTGTAGATTTTAGTTATCTCTTTTCGAGGCCTTTTATTATTATTATTATTTAAGCAATTTTTTCTTACAGTTTAAATAAAGAATATTACCATATTTATTCAAATCTAAGTAGCACTTTTTTTCCTAATGTTAATGCTTTTGAAAATCAGGTGAGGCTTTGAATCAAAGATGAAAAAAATTGTTAGATGAGGGAAATTGAACATTATACTGACTGTTCAAACAATTACAGGTCAATCTATGTATTTAAAATTTTTAATAATGCTAAAATAAATTACCGAAGCCCAGTGGCTGAATGGTTAGTGCATCGTGCTACCACACCACAGGTCCAAGGTTCAAACCCCGGGATGGGCAAGGTTGACTCAGTCTTTCATCCCTTCAATGGGTCCATAAATGAGTACTAAGCTTGCTTGGGAACTTAACACTGGGGGTTTTGTGTCAGACTGACCATCTGACCAGATCATCTGCTCATGCACCTCAAGGCCCAAGGTCGAATATACTGAATTGGGCACAGTAGGCCTTGGCCCTCATGGGCTCTTGTGCCCCTGAGTTAAGTTTAAAATAAATTGATTATTCACTTATTAGTTTTCAATTTAAATTTTTTAAAATTTCATGAATATCAGTTATAAAACATTATTTTTTCAACAAAACATATGGGGAATATGGGGTGCGGCATAGATTCAAATAAATATAATAATAGAAGATTGATTTAATACCTTAAAGATAGGATGTAAAGAACTTTAGCCAAGCAGATGTAAGTTGAGTATTGTTTCAAAATATATTTTTATATAATAGTAATATGAATTATTACAGCTATACAAAAATATTTTTTTGAAAGACATATATGAATGATTTTATTCTTATTAAAAAACTAAGATATTATATAATCAGCTCTTAATTTTATAAAAAAAAATTAAAAAAATCACTTTCCGTGACACACACACAGTTCATATTATTATCATATCATTTCCTGTAAAACCTAAAATTTTTGCTTTTTGGGTTATTTTGTGAGTTGTCCCAGATAATTTCATTTTATTCTAGTGAGATAACCTCATTTTAACACCTGGGTTCAAATTTAAGGATTGGTTTAAATCATATTCTTCTTTTTCTAAATCACAATATTCTTCCTTTTCCAACTCACAATCAGTTCCTGAATCATCAAAAATTTCCTCTTCTAAATCATTTAAAAGTTTCTGAATTTCTTTTGTGGCGAGTCCTCTCTTCTGTTTAGACAGTTTTTTAAATGAAAAAAAAATAAAAAATATGAGAGATTACTAAGTAAAGGACTAAAACCACTTAAAAAATAACAATACAAAGATTAATTTTGTTACCAAAGAATCAGCTATAAAGGGGAAAAAAGAGGGACTTCCAAATAAGAATGAAAGAGGAAACTCTATCATCCTCCCCTCTGAATACAAAAGAGACCAGCCAAGCTATTGATCTTCTTGGATAGTAATAGGTCCCAGACAGATTCGAAAACTGGTAAAACATGGGAGGAGGGGGGAGGAAGTATATGGTTGCTGCTGTGACCAGCACTGCCCATAAAGAATCTGTTTCTTTTGAACAGTAGATCAACCAGCCGTCCTCTAAAGTTTAAATATTGAAAAAGAATTTTGCAATCCTTTGTTTAAATCCACATGTATCAATGATAGTAAATTGAATATATGAGCCTAGTAATAAATAAAGCCTCTAGGCATTTTTCTTCCATAAATGACTGAACCCTACTCACATATTCAAAGAATGTTGAAGATCCACTGTATGCTTAAACAACTACTTTATTTCTACATTGACATGTAAACAAATTAAACATAATTTTTACTGTAATTAATTTAATACTACAATTTGATCATTGGTTTTTAAGGTACCCCAGTTGATGGTTGACATGCTACTGGGCTTGTGTTATTTTATTATGCTATACTCTTGCACTTAAAAAAAACTATAGAATCCTACTGAAACAAGAAAGAACCATGATATATAAAACAAATAAAATTAAGAATGAGGAAGATTTATAAATATCAAGAATTGTATGCAAATTGAAAGAACATCACAGTACTTACTGGTTCAGCAGGCGTAGGGGCAGAATCAGGAAAGATGTACTGCAGAATTTTTATGAGAACTTCCTCACTGATGGTCCATTGATCCTGAAAGCGAGAAGGACGTCTTAGCCCACCCTGGGATAGTAAGGTGGGGAGGACATTAGGATGAGCAAGCTTGTCCAGAGCTTGAGTGACATCTAAATGGATTTTAAAACAATCCTTGAAACAGGGAGTAATACATAAGAACATTAATAAACAAAAACCTTAGGCACTCTGGTCCTTCCTTTTTCAATCCAAATTTGGAATTTATTAGAACAAAACTCAAAGTAAAATAGCATTACTTTTCATATATGTTCTTCAAAAAATTACATTCAAAGTTATTTATATGCTCTTATTTTATCCATCAAAATAAGTATCAAATAACGACACTTAAGATTTCCCCTTTATATCTTTATGCTGCATCTTTTCCAAATTTTCTTCCAAAAAAGTTTTTACATTAAATACAAAATTGTTTCATTACATGATTAAGTTTAGCACTATTTGCCATTTTTTACTGTAAACATTAATTAGATTAATTTACTCATTTAATATTTTTACAAGTATCAAATAAAAAAAATAACCAATGCAATTTTCTGCTTATTAACTTGTTATACTTAAATTAAAATTAGGATCATCCAAAAATATTGATATTAAAAAAATAATAACAAAACTTTAATTTTTAAGAAAAAATTTAATGGGTCTAGTTCTTAATTGAACTGAAACAATGTTACACAAATAGTGGGCTATAAAATAAACTAATTTATCCAGTCAATCTACACATAAAAAATAAATTATATTAAATTTTTATATTTAGCATAAAAAGTTAAATTTAAATAATATTTACTGAGACATGTAATATAAAGATAGCATTTGAAATGGATGTTACAGCTGAACTATTATCATTTCAGAAGTCAAAATAAATATACAAAAAGTAATGAAATTTAAATACTATTTTTGCAAGAATACTAGAAAAATTACACTGATTTTTAAAGAAAAAAACTGGTAACCCAAATATTCAAACTTTTTCTTACATTTAAATTTTATATGTACACTTGCCTCTGAAAGTCTGCATACAGACGATCATCTTTTATATTCATGCCAAGATCACTAATTAATCTTTCTGAATCAATACTATTTTTTATTGATTCCTCTAACTTTGTAAATTCTATTAATTTTATTAACAATCACCTGAATATTACATAAAATAATACAAATATTTATAACGAGAACGACACAAATCGAGTGCGTCAAAAGTCTGTGCACACTGGAAAAAATCTTTACAATAATGGATTGTAACAAAAAGTTAATACTTTTTAAGCTATTCTCTGTTCTTTCTAAAACTCTCTCAACATATTTGGCAGGGACTTAACTAGCTTAGTTGTTTCATCTGTGTACATTTATAATTCCATTCTTCTACTATAACAGATTTGAGCAATTCCTTGGATGTTATCTTGATCTCCCTAATTATTCACTTGAGTAAATCCCACAAATGCAGTATTGTGCTTAGGTCTGGGACTAGGATGGCTTACGGAATTGTTTTGGGACATGTCAGAACAGCCATGGCTTCACAATGTGAGCCATTTGCTTGGTACCTTTGTGCCACTGAAAGTAAAAATCATCACTCACTGCAAATTTCTCGGCATATGCCCTGATATTTTACTTCAAAAAGTTCAAATAACCAATTTTGCACATTGTTGATTCAACAAATTCCAGATTGCCAGCCAAAAAGGCTTACAATGCACCCCCAAACATTATGCCTCCTCCTCCATGCTTGATAGTTGAAAAAGTCTTTCTTAAGATCTGTCCAGGAATTTTTACAAGCGTATTTTTGTTACATTTGATGCCAAATTACAAATATTACTTTCAATTGAGTATATTACATTTTTCCAATAATTATGTGTCCTATTTAGATGTTTTTTTACAAAAGCCATTCTGTTAGCTCTGTTCACTCGACAGATGAATGGTTTCTTGAGTGCAACTCGGCCATGATAGTCATCCTTTTTCAGTTTTCTTCAAATTGTGGTTCAAGTCACACTTTTTTGCAAGATCTCAGCCACAGTTTTAGCTATTTTTGAAGCTTATAGTCTTGGATTTATTTTTAAAGAACATATTACAAAGCAAGATTCTCAAAGTGACACTGCAGACGGGTGGCCA
The DNA here is from genome assembly GCA_019973955.1 of Trichonephila inaurata madagascariensis. Lineage (NCBI taxonomy): Eukaryota > Metazoa > Arthropoda > Arachnida > Araneae > Nephilidae > Trichonephila > Trichonephila inaurata. The sequence continues at coordinate 451,871 of BMAV01021828.1, read as the reverse complement.
GATCTTCGCTTGGATGTTAAAGTTTTAGTTGATATGCAGTTTTTGAACCCTTTTTGATTTGATGAATGTCTCCTATTAACAGTTTCAACAACTTCTTTAAAAATTTCCACCTTTTTCGTAAGATCTATCATGATTTTTTTTCAATAATATATCGATCTCTATACTGTTGCCTGTCATGGAACCACAAAAGAGGTTTCAAATCTCAAATCCTAAATAAATCATACAAGAAGCATATAATTACTTAAAAACATGATTTAGTGCAATTATTTTACAATAAAAGGGCTTTAAAAGCTTTATTTTGTAAGTATACGCTGACTTTTGGTGCGGATGGTTGGTGATTATTTGGTGATCATTCTTGTTTTTTCTTGTTAAGGTGAATTTTGTTGCTGTTGTTTGAAAAAGGAAATTTTGCAGAATCCCTGACAGTTGTTTTGATTTTCTAAAGCGAGATTTTAATAATAATTATAACATAAACAAATAAGATGATTGCTGTACACAGACATTTGGAGGCAAGTGTATGTACAAAGTGATAAATTCAACAAAACATTCAGGTAGAATCGAAAACATTGGTATCTGTAAAAAGTATAACACAAATACTGCAGTTGACATAGTAAAATGCTAGTTACATGAAATTTTCTTTAGAAGAACAACACTTTCATGCAGAATTTTTCAACATGTACAACAAATTTACAGATTATTCATTTAAACAAGGCATTTAAAGATCATTCAATTAAAAACTTCCTTCTTTGGTTGAACAAACATTTACAGTGAAATATGAACTGTGAATAACTAAATATGAAATATAACTAACCCATATCATTATCATCTGGTGGAACATTTCCTAGAAGCTGGTTTTCAGAGTAATATCCTAACAAAATGTTAGAAAACTCCTTCAAATAGTCAGCTGAAATTCAAAATTCCATTGTTATATAATGTGATATACTAAAGGGAGATTTTTACACACAAATAAAAATAAAATACCGTATTTTCCTGTATATAATATGCGGATTATGTATTAAAAGAGTTTCAAATTTTGTTGAGCGTATTATACATGGCCGCGGATAATGTGATAAAAAACATTCTCCATCAGAAAAGCTTACAATAAAGTTTTGAAAAAAATACCATTTATGTTTTATAAAATAAATAACAGATGGCGCTGAAAGCTCTTGCAACTTGGTTGATGTATTTCAGCTACAATTAGTTTTTTCCAATTATGTTCAAGAATGAATTCGGTTCCTAAGAAAGATATTACAGTTGCTAGTCGCTAGCGTTATTTCGCATTCTGTCTTGATCTAAGCTGTTTCCATATATCCAGAGTCGGTTATCCATTGAGCACTTGGGGAGGGCACCCAGGGGCCCGGATAAGCTGGACTTAACCAGTTTTCTTGTAATAAATTTCGATTTGCCAGTGTGAAGGGAGCCTGTAGATCTGTGCCCAGGGCCCAAATGAGCTTAAATCGGCACTGCATATTTCATCATGTTGAAGCAGAAGCGTGTAAATTACATGGCTGAACTTAACATTACAGAGAAGGCTACTGAAGTAGGAAATTAGGAAACTGTAAGATTGTTTCACGTTGACGAATCAAATATTCAACTGTGGAGGAAAAAAACAAGACTAATTTTGAAAAATGCAACCCAACGCTTTTTAATAATGAACTCAATGAAGCACACATTAGTGAGAATGTTAAAAATGCCCTGACGTTCGCACCTGCAACTAATACATGCAGGACTGACAAAGAAATTATACCCTTTAGACAATGGAATCAACAAATATTTTAATCAAAAGTTCAGAAATTATTGAAACAATAGATGTTCAATTTAGAAAAGAATTTTACAAAAAAAAAAAAATGTAAAATTTATTCTCTATAACTTTAATCATATTGTGTATTTCTTTAATTTTTTCTGACACTACATTATAGGCAGTATATATTTTGGATTATTCCCCGTAAAAATTGCTGCGGACTATGCAACTTTTTTTTATTCTTATCCTCCAAAAAAGGCTTTGCAGATAATACACCACTGCGAATTATATACAGGAAAATATGGTAGGATAAAATATGCAAAATAAAATAATTAATCATATAATAATAAACTACTGCTTTCATTGATGTTCTAACATGTTTCAAATATGTTAGAACAAGCACAAATTGAAAATAATATTGGACACACTATTCATTTTTAATATTTAAAACAAAGTTCGGGAAACTCACCCATTGAACAAACAGGCTTTTCTGAGGTTTTCATTCTCATGGACCACTTAGGTGAAAGAACTGGATTCAGATCTCTATTAGAAAATTAATTTCATGTATTAAAATATTTCTTTTCTGCTAATTTTCAGAACTAATGAAAAATTATTAATTTCTGTTTCCATTCAATTAGAATATCTAATAACAAATACATAAGTAGAATTATAATGCAGATTATAATTATCCAGAAAAGGAAAAGAAATATTTTCAATTTTTATTTTTCAACTCAAAATCAAGTTTTATTTTAAACCCTATACTCCGCAAGGTATTTTTTTAATGAAATGTTGGTGTTCTTAGGTGTTCATTTGAGACCAAAATAATAATAAAACAACATCAATTTGTTAAATTAAGTTTTATCGAGTGTATCACATAAGGAACACTACCAGGCTTTTAACAATCACCCTTAGAAAATCTATGCAACACATCAAATCATACACTGTACCAAGAATAGGGTTAATTGAATCAGTTAAGTGATGATAGACAGATAATAGATTTTATTTTTTAAAAAAAAGCTCTTTCACTTAACTAAAATTTGGTAAACAAATTTAACAAAAGGTAAATTTACGAGAGTTTTCAATATATTACAGAAAAATTATAAAGAAAAGGAAATGGAAACTCAAAAACTACCTGCATAATACAAGAATAAGTTACTTATGTTTTTGACAGCATCCAGAAAATTCAGATAACACTAAAAATGAATTGAATTTCTCAATACATAACCTTAGTTAAAAAAAATTAACATTCCCAGTCTTATTCATAAATATTGATGCATTAAAATATAAAAATCAGAAAACCAGGAAAATAAGCATTAGAAAATATTTAACACAGTGACTATTTGCAATTAAATTAAATATAAGTAATTACTCTATTATTAATATAAATAGGATAAATTTTTGAAAGTTTTAACTCAAATAAGGATTAAAGCTAGACATAGAAACCTGATGCTCAACATTTAAAATCTATTTTTTATAATCACTCTTACTATTAAACAAAGATGAAAGAAATGAGAAAAATTTAATATTCTTTCTTTCCTGTAATTAATTGTAATGAAAGACTTACGAGTGTACATCATTGTCTATGATAGTATTTTCAAAGAAGCATGGCCAAGTTACAGATAAATGGAATTCTCTGGGAAAAGAAGAAATGCAGACACATTAATAAACACAGTCATGGAATTATGCCAAGAGAGTTTCTGAATAGACTATACTCACAGAATAGGATCTTCAAGGGCTCCACAAGGGAGACGCCCAATGTCTGTAGGAGTGATGTCCTCCCCTAATTCATCCAGCTCTGAAATACATCATAACATTTCACCATCAAATTTTAGAATATTCTCAATACTAAAATAAATTGTCATAATATTCTTAGTTAAAAAATTGTAATTTAGAAAACCTGTGTCGAATTTATACAACTCAAACATATTTCTGGCACGATGTACTGTTGTTAACTGTAGCAATTCAACTTTAGTTTTACAGTAAAATTTAATTATATTAGTTATGGATCACTGACTATTTATAGTAATTACATCATTTTTAAGAATTCTTTGAAACATGGTATCCATGCAGAACCCAATCTAGAATATTACTGATAAATTCACTTTTTATACTACAAATTCATTATCAGGTTGATTGTTTATTAATGTCATACACAGCTACATGAGAGTTACTGGCAATAGACCTGCATTATTTTGAATGTTCCAGGGCAAAAATGAAATCTAAGTTGGCACTCTACTTTCTAAACTTAAGCACCACCTCAATGTGAGAGCTTTGGATTTAATGTACATCAGCCCTTATACACCAGAACTTGAACTATGACTCAATAGAAATAACATTCCTCACAAGTTCCTGACAGTCTAATATGGCTGCCATGAGCACTTTCCTGCTACATATCGTGCAATTATTAAAAATGAGATATTTTGTTTACACTGGACACAAATTGGACTACATTTTGCAAATGAATAATATGAAAAATATAAGATGTATCCATACCAACATTAGTGATCAATGCAAAAAAAAAGCATATTGCAAAAATCATACAAAGACTGATTTATAATCTTTGTTCCCAAGTGTGTATATATATTTTAAATATTTTATTGAAATTAATACACAATCTAACAATCTTGCATACAAATTACTTGTCTTGAAAATTTGAGTTTATTTTGAAAGATGAAATATTAATTCTTGATGTTAATAAGTCCTCTTGTTTATAAAACATAATTCAGATTTTAAAGTCAAAGAAAAATGCTTGGAACAATAATAAAATGAAACATATCACAAATTCTAAAATTTCACATAATTATCTTGATTTTCAGTATTTATTAATGAAAATACTTATAATAAAACAAGACATGTTTTATAAATAGGAAAAATGAATAATATACAAACAATAAAATTCTGCCTAACCCTGCACAATATTTAGTACTATATTTTTTAATGCAGTTGAGATAATGCTTAATACATTTAAGAACTTATTGAATAATTAAATTTACTTTAAACTTTCTGCCTCAAATGATTTTATTTCAATAACTAGTTTAAAATGAGCTTTGATACCCGAAATAAAAATACGAAATTCTGAATAAGAAAAATCTTTTTAAATAAAATTTAAAGAGGTAAAAAAAAAAGTACACAAAAAAAGAGATTTTTTATTAAAAAAAAATTTACCTGGTGGTGGCTGTGGCCAACTACATGGGGACCAGTCTTGGAGCACATATGTAAAACGGATGGACACAGTCACTGGCGGAACAGTAGAGAGAGGCTAGAAAAAGTCTAAAATTACTAACTGAAGAAACAAAATGTACATGATAAAAAATGCATTCAATTTTCAATAAGATTACATAAACTTTATATATAGTGTTAATCTATGTTAGAAACTAAATTTTATTTTTATTCAAATTAAAAATTTAATATAACATATTCATAAATTTTTCACAATTACAAATATCAAAATAAAAATACAAATGACTAAAATAATCAAAACAATTCCTTCAAATAATTCATCTGGTTCCTTTTAATTTACTATTCATAAATTTTTTTCCTTATCTAAAACAATTAATTTATCAAAGAATTACAATGAATTAAGAGAAATCTGAATTTAACTAAACAGTTATTCAATTATTTTTTTTATATAAATAGATCTAAAAAAAGATTTAGAAAAATAAAAACAAACATTGTGATGGGTAATATCTGTGAATGTGACTAATCCTCTGGGAATAAATATTTAACTGTTGTATCTACTGTAACTACTGCTGTATAAAATCACTTGCCATAGAAAAACCATGATTTATGCTAATTTGAGTGCTATTTAGACTAGCAAAGTGAGTGTAGGCATTAATCATTAGACTGCCATAAAGTTAGATAGATTAGCAAAGTTATCTGAAGTCCTTGTAGTTTTTAGAAGGAAATCTTTAGTCTGGGATATCCAGTTATACTGGGCGAGACCAGTTAAGCACAGTTACATCGGATCACAAGCAGATAAGTGACATAATTATTTGTCTTCCAAATTTAGAATAGCAATTAAATTGACTTAATTAACATTAATTTTATTTGTGAGTTTTAAGTGTCTCAAGCATTGCTTAAAATCATACTAAAGATTCAAAATTTTTAAAAACTCAATTTTTTTTAATTACAGTAAAATAAAATTTCCACTAAATTTATTTTTTTTTACACTAGGTACTGTCAAACTATTTAAATGAGAAGTGTTAACTTATGTTATGTATCGAAAATTTATTATTATATAAACATAAAAAGATTCAAGAAACACCCTTTAGTCCCCTCACCATCTTTCCCTTAAACAACTGCAGTAGTCCTTGCATGTGTTGGAGTTGAGGAAAAGGACGATGGAGGTGGATCATGTCGAAAGAAGTGCGCACTCCTCCTCCCTCACATACCCCCAGGTAATACTTTTGTCGCATTTGTTGCAACTGTACAAATACTGGTACCTGACTGAAGAGAATTTATAAGAAACAAAATTAAAAGTTCTTTTAAATCAATGTAATTAACAATTGTTGGTGTACATTTGTTACACACGTTATGCAAATGTGATTCATTTGAAATAGGCTGTTATAGAAAGTAAATTTTCTTCTCTCAATGTAAAGAAATAAATAGAGGCAACAAAGTAGAGAGTACAATTAAATAAAAATGAAAAATAATAAAAAATAAATATGTTCCCAATTGTTATAAAATTCATATTATATTTACATCAAGCAGATGCTGAAGATAAACATTGTATTCAAAACAAACATACAAAACTAGTTTATATGACCTTACAATAATAGATGGAAATGGATGAACTTTAAATTTTTTTAAAGGAAAAATGAGAACATTTTTCAGCAAATAGTTGGCATACTACTTTTAAAAATTTATACATAAATTTAAAAAATATATATAAATTTAAAAAATATAATCAATTATTCTATTTATCATTTCATTTTCCCTTAAATAACTTTTTTACAAATATAAATATTACAAAAAAAATTATTCCCTTATTGCTTTCAAAATGATAACATAATATGCTTTTTATTATGATTTTAAAACACAGAGAGAAAAAAACGTCTCTATAAGCCATAGAAAAAAAAATTATACTTTAAAATAATAACACCTTAAGTTTTATTAAATTTGAGTTTTATGCCGCAGAAGGTCATATAATTTTTTTTGTACAAATTTACTTTATTCAATATTTAAAGTTATAATTTATTTTAAATTTAAATGTCAATAAACTCAATAATGGTGACGGGATTGAAAAAAAGATATGTATACCATTCATTCATTTTACACATGTATTTATGTGTTTAATATATAATAAAAAAACGTGTTTTGTACTCTACAACAACAAAAACAACTTCTATTAAAGAAGTAATAATCCCCAGTAAACACATGTATCATAGTGAAAGTCCTAGCATTGCTTTCAAATTGGATGGGAACAGAGAAGACCAAAGCACATTTAACTTCTGGGAACAAGGGTTCATTAGATTCTCATGTGGTTTTAAAAAGTTCATGATTTGTACAAAGTGCAATACATGTGAAGCCACACCACACCATTTGCTCAGTGGTGTTGCTTTGATGGAGGACGAACCATTCAAAAAACCCAATGTAGTGCTGACGGTGGTGAAGATGAACAAACTCATGGATCTAATCCGACTCAGATTAGAAGGATACGAAAGAAGTTATCAAAGAACATACTCATTCAATTTATTTTGGTTTCCTTCCCCTTGAATATTATGGAATTATTGTCAGCCTAAGACCACTTTTATTTAATTCCATTTTCTTAAAAGATATAAAATTCAAAAAGTCATATGAAGAGTAAAAATCACTCTTCATTTAGTGTTAATTAATTATTTATTTACTAGTTCAGTTTTAATACCAACTATTTTTCATATGTCATTTTGAAAAACTGTATTAAAATATCAAATTAGATTTTTAGCATAATTTTGGAAAGCAAAATGGTCTGATTAGACCTGATTTCCTTATGCTTTTAAAATTTTATTTTTCATACATTTAAAAAAATTAATACATAATAAACTTAAATTAAACCCTTCAGATGCCTTTCTAATATTGCAAGAAACACATATGGTAAATTTAATTAAAAACTAATATATTAAGCTTTCTGTTGTAATACAATTAGAGAGACCAACTTAACCCATTTTATCCCAATTACTTTATTTTGCTCAAACTTAGAGTAGAATTATATAAACACTAAACAAACTAAATATAACAAAATTTGAAAAATTTATATATTTTATATAAGAAATCTGACCCGTCCTCTAAATAGGACACTGGGATAAAGAGGACAAAATGTGCACTTACATGTTTTAATGTTCTCTTAAATTATGAAAAGCTATTTCCGAGTACAAAATCTTACCTTATTTGAATAGTACTTTCTTGTTTACAAAATATTTCATTTTTGAGTTAAATTTCACTCTAATTTTAGCCTGACTAGATGTTTGTCACATTTGCGAAAGCATGTTTTTGGTTTTCCTTTGCAGCCCTCCCTTTGATAACGATGTTGTTTTTCTTGCTTTAGTAAAAAATGACCAATACTATCTTTACAAATGTCTTCTTTTGCATAAGAAAGAACAGCAAGATCCTAGGTCTACCTCTTGTTCTTATCACAGCTTTTTTTTTGGTTAGACTGTTGTTACAGCTCTTTGGAACTCCTTCAAGTTTAGGGCTTCATCTTTTTTGAGAGTTTTATAAATTATCCAGGCACTTACTATAGACATATCCTGTGAACATATAAAATGTGGCCGGTACCACTTTCTTCCTATGAATTTTAATGGAATAAAGTCTATCCAACCAATCGTGGTGATCCACACCACCCATATGTTTGTTGTAAGAAAAATCAAATTCGGAATCTTAACGCTAAATTTATATCTTTGTGTCTTCCCCATACTTGTCTCCAAATTTAATGAAATGGCTATTAAGTATGGCAAACAAAGGTTTTACTCTGAAGGATCGATCCTGGGCATGCTGGCTTACAGTCCCATTGTCCATAGAGTGTAAATAAGATTTTAACTTTTGCAAACGATTTTGTGACATGTCACTTTTTAACCAGGATAATGCCAAGGTCTTCAGCATCTGACCCATAATCTCATTCACAGGTATGTGAATGATAACCAGTGAGAAGCAAAATTCCTATAAAAACACGTATTTCGACTGCAGTGGTCAAGAAATCGTGTTCGTTTTTTACATCTGCTGCATATCGCATAGTTTCTTTTACAATGAGATCTCAAACTTCACTGAAATAAAACTGTTCAAAAAGCTCTGTTGGAGTTTTATCTTTCAATGCAGTTTCCATCTGCTTGAGTAAGTCACTTGCAGTTGATTCCTCCTGTGTTTCCCATTTTGTATAATGTGGTGATTTCTTTTTTATCCAAAATGACTGAAGTCTTTTAGCTTTTTTTCTGCTTTTCATTGTCGAACAACTAGAGCTTGTGAATGGTTCAGGCAGGAAACTATCTCCAGTTCTAACCTCCAAACACCCAGGAACATCGTTTACAATAATCTCACCAGTATTTGCCTCATTCTCACCACCTTCATCTTTGTCAGCTAGTTCACTAGCATCTGGTGGTAACACAAAACCATTTCAACATTGCTAACATCTGTGAATTTATACTATTTAATAATTATAATGCTTTCTCTAACTTCAGAAACCTTTGCACTGATATAACTAAGCAGGAGTGAAACACTAGAAGAGAAATTATTATTATTTTTTTTTTTTTTTACTCTTTACTCTTCTTTATACAGAGAGAAAGAGTATGTCAATTGCAAGCAGATCGTCCCACTGTCCTATTTAGAGGACAGTTGAAAAATAATTTGCTAAAACTTACCTAAGAGCAATATCACTCTAATTAACCACCGGGATCATAGCAAAAGAGTACTACCACATAAAAAATGCCTATTCAAGTGTTCAAAGTAAACTGAAAAAGAATTCTGCAACCCAAAAGAGATGATACAAACTGCACCCTCAAATGTGATGAATAAACAATATTTCCAAGGGAAGGAGGAGGGAGTGAGACACATAACTCATGCTGGAAGAAGCTAATACATATCTCTTCCTGTTCCAATAGTCAAAATATTCGTAACATACAAATAACGATTGCCCCAAGATATTTTCCAGCTGTCCTCTAAACAGGATAATGGGATAAAATGGGTTAAAAGCAGATATAAGGGATTAACTACTTGTCATTGCTAATAGTAAGAAAGGAAATAAAAATAACTGCAAGGTTGAATAAAAAATCTCACATCTGCATTTAAAATATTAGTTTAATAAAGCACACAAGCTACATCTCATAGCTTAAAATATGTATAGAAGCCTAACACCTTAACTTGTAATCAATAATGTAAGAGGTTATAAAAATACATCAAGCTAAATTGATATAAGACAAAAGACAATTTGCTATAAAAAGTGCCCAATGTAAAAATTTCAGTTATTGCAATAGATGATAAAAATGAAATCAAAAAACTTTCCTACATCAACATAAATATCATTATAAAATGTCTCAGAGCTTACCAACTAGTATTATTTACTGCAATGGTGACAGAACTGAGAAGCATCTTTGTTCGGTCTTCTGTCATTATAGCATCATTTGCTTTCGCAGGATGGATAACAACAAACTCACGCAGGCCATACCTATTGAAAACATATGATACAATGAATGCAGATAAAAACAAATATATACACACAAATAAATAAATAAAATAAAATAAGAGCACATATGCCTTTTCAATGTACTTAAAAGAAACTTGACCCAATATTGTTTTTTTCCTTTTAAAATTAACTTCATCTTCTTACTAGTTCTTTTGAAAGATACATAAAAAAAATAAATAATAATTTTAATATAAGATTCAAATAAAAATTGTACTTCCTCCAGAAAATGCTCTTCCCAAACTAGAATAATCAAAAGATGCAGTTTCAATGCCTTTATCTGACAAAACAATCATGCATGCAAAGTCTACTGGAAATTGGTTTGGGCAAGTTTATCATAAAATATATTTGAAACTAATTATAGTCCCCAGGTTACCACACAATTACATACATTTTCAATTATACCCTTCAAATAATGAAAATTTTATAAGAATTTTCAAAAATTACAACTTAATTTTAAAAAAGGTGTTTTTATTTTCCACTTTCATCCAGAATAGGCATAAAAATCTTAACAAACCAAGACCAATAAAATCTCACATTCATGCTCACATTTAAACATCTCTCATATTCTTTTCTACACTCTATAACGAAAAAAAAAAGGTTCCCCAAGGAGTTGCCTGATTGTAATGAAACATCGTATGCGAAGACATTTGTACAGAGCATGCAAATTATTAAAATTTGGTGTTCAATGAATGAATAGTGAGAGCTACAGCATATCGGAACTGCACACTCAGCAGGTGTCTCTAAGAAGCGATTCTCCAGATGATGGTCAAAATTTCTGTTGCATTGTGATTTAGGATAACTTTCAATGACTAACAATATGCCTTGCCACAGGATTCAAGCTCATTATGAGCAACTGTCAGAGTTTGAAAGAGGTTATACCATTGGATTGAAAGAGGCAGGTTAGCAAATCAGAAAATTGCTCATCATATGGGTCAAAGTGATGTGGCCATTAGAAGATGCTGGCAAGAATGGGTGGGCAATGGCAGATTTCAGCATCCTGATGGTAACAGTCAACCTAGGACCACAGCAGACCAGGAGGACAGATTGATTGTCAGATTAGCGGACACAGCACCTGATTCATCGTTATCAACCATCAAACGTGTGACCTGCACATGAGTGTCCACCATGACCATTCCCAGATGGCTGATTGTGACAGGCTCATATGTCTTTTCATTAACATGTCCTTTAGGTTCTTTGGGGCCAGAATTAAAGGCAACTCTTTTCCAACCAAACCCAAGAAGTTAAGCGTGAAGGAAAGATGCAAATTAGGAAGCTTTTAAATATCAGAAGTTAGAGTAAGTGGGGTGGCAATTTGAGGAATGTTATGATAATCAATGATTCAAGCGTGAAGAGGTTCGAGAAAGATTAAGTGACAGCTAACAGAAGTTATTCCTGACATAGAGCCATTAGGTCAAGATGCATACCATTACACTCCAGTAAAGATGCAACTTTCATTTTGGATTGGGTGATCAAAATTAAGGTAGAATTGACTATTTAATATTAGGATTTGCTATAAGTATTGGAATTGAGTTTAGGCGAGTTAGTTATTGATAGTGGTCCGGGTTACATTATTACTGTAATATATCTATATTGTATGTTTTGTCACATCGTAGATTCTCTCACATATATTATTATTAACTAATCTGTTAGATGTTTAAGTTTTAAGATCTTAATAAGGTCAAATTAAAATCATTACAGCTCCTAGTTCTTCATTTATTCCAACACCTCTAGCTCACGCTGATAATCAAGGAGAAGGGCACCCGAGGGGGGAAACTTCACATTGGCGCCCAATGAAATTTAATTTATATGACCCCGAGCACGAACAGGTTTAATGTTTTACCAGAAGTGTACTTTTCCGGGTCTGAAAATGTGACTGAATTTTTGGAAGGTATTGATAATCAAATAAGATTACTTGAAATACCCAGTGATTTATCATGTGCTTATTTGAAAGATCATCTCCTGGGGAGGGCTCAAGATTGGTATCAGATATTCGGATCAGCGTTAGTGTAGAATACCGCTACGGATTTTGCGCAGTTAAAAGCAGCGTTGTCAAAAGCATTCCCTGCCATATGTAATAAGAAAGATTTCGAGATCAGGTTTTATGCGTCTCAGCAGAGAAAGGACCAGGAGCCAACGGATTTTGTTTACGATTTATTAAAACTGAATAAAAAACTAGAACTGTGGATGTCGCAGGAAGCCATAGTGGATCATATTTTCGTTAGACTCGAACCACAAGTCCAGGATTATGTGGAGGTTTGAAATCCACAAAACACAGTCCAACTTTTGGAGGTTATATCCAAGTTTGAGGAAAGATATTCCTGCAAAGCAATGCAGGGTTCAGAGAATAGTTATAATGTTGAAAGACGAGGTTGGAATGAGCGTAGGATGTCTAATGCTGAAGATAGTCGAAGAAATTGGAGAAATTCGGAAGTTGTGCGTAGACCGAGTAATGGCAGAAATGATTATAAGGGTAACTACGAGAATGGCCATAAAGGAAATCAGTGGTTCGATAGCAGGAATAGATTTCAAAAGGATGATCGAAGATTTAACGATTGGGAATACCAATTTAGAAATGGGGGTCAAAATGACGATTTTAGTAGAGGGGACCGCAGAAATAGGGGTTCGAGTGAGAATTTTAGTCGAGGCGATAGGAGGCAAAGGGGATGATTGAATGTTTTGAAAGTTAGTGATGTCCAAAGTGATTAGACTCAGTCGGCAGATGAGGTACCGATTAAACTTTCTGTGTAACTACTATAAGTTCCTATTTTGTTAGATGATATTTTTACGAAAGCATTATGGGACACTGGAGCAGAGAAGTCATTTATATCAAAGGAGATATACAGAAAATATTTTTTTTATAAGCAAGTAAAAAAATCGAATGCTCAGGTAATCACGGCACAGGGAGCTAAATGTCAGAATGTTGGAATTGTGGAATTGAATGTTCAAATTAGGGAGTTTGAAAAGCCTTGGTTGTTTCATGTGTTGGCAGATTTAGAATACCCATGTATTCTCGGGGTGGATTTCATAAGTGGATCAAAGATTATTTTGGACTTTGATCGAAAATCCTTGGCGATTCCCGATTCGCAAATTGATACGATGGTTAAAACGATTGAGAAAGGAAATATAGAAATAAGATCTTTCTAAGACAAAGTTAGAGGAAAAACAGAAACAGGAGTTGCAAGATTTGTTTAATAGTTTTAAGGGATTATTTTCAGATAAACCGGGGCTTACACATGTTTTATATCATGAAATTGACATGGGAGATAAGCCACCTGTTGTTTCTCGTCCGTATCATTATGATAGGGTGAAACAAGTGATACTCAATTATCATGTAGACGAAATGTTGAAGGAGGGAATCATAATTCCAATTCAATCCCTGTACGCATCACCAGTTGTGTTATGTAGAAAAAATAATGGGTTACCGCCAGATAATCCGGAAGCGTATAGATTTGCTATCGACTATCGGAAACTTAATGCTATTAAGAAGTATCCCTGTTATCCCTTACCCTTAATAGATGAATTAATAATGAATATACCCCATACGACGATTATGTCGGCTCTTGATCTCAGATCAGGGTACTTTCAACTGGCAGTAAATCCCAGTGATATAGTTAAGACCATGTTTGTCACAAAGAATGGCACCTACGCATTTCGGCGTATGCCATTTGGCTTATCAGGAGTGGCTCCCAATTTTCAGAAGGCAATTGATATCATTTTAAAACTGGTGATAGGGAAGTTTATGAATGTGTATATGGATGACGTTATCATATTGTCTCCATCGTTCCCTCACCATATCAAACATCTAAGGGAAGTTTTTCGATTAGGTTTTACAAGATGTAGGGTTAACAGTAAAGAAAGATGAATGCAAATTTGGTTGTGATGAATATAAATATTTAGGTTTAATTATTAGTAAGGTGGGAATTAAAACGGATGAGACGAAAGTTCGAGCTATAGTTGAGATGAAACCACCACGAAATTCTAAAGAGGTGTCCAAATTTTTAGGTATGTCCCAGTGGTACATGAAATTTATTAAAAATTTAGCTGATCTTTGCGTACCCCTTTATAATCTTAAGCGAAAACTCAAGAAATTTTGTTGGTAAATAGAGACGCAGAAGTCATTTGACGCTGTCAAGGCGGCTATAAGGAAAGCGCCAGTTTTAAAATTGCCGGATTTCCAAAAGCCTTTCGAGTTATTTACGGATGCAAGTTCAACAGGTGTAGGAGCGGTTTTCAATCAGGCACAGAGAGCAGTTGTATTTGCTTCTCACACGCTTAACAGTGCAGAGAGAAATTACACTGTAACACAGAGGGAGTGTTTAGCAGTATAGTTTGGGCTCTGAATAAATTCAAAACATATTTAGGTTCACTGCCGATTAAAGTTATTACAGATTATGCTGCATTAACACGTTTAAACTCATGGTAAAAATTTGTCGAGTAGAATTATCCGATAAATTCTAAAATTAGCAGAATTTAATATAGAATGGGAACATCGTCCTGGAACTCAAAATGCGGTGGCGGACGTTTTGACAAGGAACCCGGTTGAAAATATAATAGGAGATAAAGTTAATTATGCAATAATCAGAGATTTGGTACTTTTGTCACAGGAACAGTTAATTGAAGAGCAAAGAAAAGACCCAGAATTAGGTCAAATTTATAGATATCTAGGAAACCCAGAAGATAGCTCAGTTAATGCGACAATATATGAGAATCGGTCCCGCGATTTCAGGTTAACTGAGGGCTTGTTGTTTTATGCGAAATATGCAACGTCACTAGGTGAAATGTGAGTATACATTCCAGTCTTTAAGGAATGAAATAATGAGAGAATTTCATGACAAGCCCATAGCAGGTCATTTTGGACGCTTTAACTTACCTTAAAATAAGGGACGTTTGTTATTTCCCATATATGGGAAAATTTATTGATCAATAAGTCTCTACATGCCACATGTGCCAAGTTAATAAATATAAAAACACATTACCAGCTGGTCGATTAATTCCAATTATATCAAATTATCCAAATGAGATAGTTACGTTAGATTTGTTAGGTCCGTACCTTGCATCAAGAGTGAGACGTAACTGATATGTATTAGTAATTACGGATCATTTCAGCAAGTGGGCTGAAATCATACCCCTTAAAAAGGCCTCGGCTCGAGTAATAGCGGATACTTTTTTTGATAATTTTATTTCGTGTTTTGGAGTTCCAATAAAATTAATAAGTGATAATGGTCCCCAATTTATATCTGATATTTTTGAACATTTAAGTGATAGATTAGCCATAAGGCATGTGAAGACTTGTATATAGACCTCAGGTAAATAGAACCAAACGTGTGAATCGCGATCTTGTGCAAATGACTGCAAATTATGTGAATGATCAACATGATACATGGGACCAGTTCTTACCCGAGTTTGCTTATGCTATTTGTACAGCAGTGAATGAAACGGGAAAAACCCCAGCAGAATTATTTTTAGGTCAAAAGTTGATTACCCCATTTCAGAAATTAGTGATGGTATCGGACGGAACTGAATTTGCAGTAGGTGATATTGAAAGATTGTTTGATGAAGCTAGACGAAACACAAAGGCTAAGCATGAAAAATGGGAGAAGTATTATAATAGATGAAGGCGTGATGTACAAATTAAGGTGAATGACTAGGTCTTGATAAAAACGCATCCTTTAAGTTCAGCAACAAAGAAAGTGGTAGCTAAATTTAAACCAAAATTTGAAGGTCCGTATAGAGTGCTGTTAGCACTACTTACCCTAAATATTCTTATCTTCGGCCATAATATATTTTCTTTCTCTGATATACATGTCTTAATTTACTTTAGTATTTTTTAATTAATTTTAACATTAAAAGGATATTTCGTTTTGCCGCCGATAAGCGGTGTTTAAAAATCATTTTCAGTTATGCAAAAAAAGTATTTTTATTCAAATATCAGGAGGAATGACATACATTGATGATGTCATTCTTATGTTGACTGATCAGGTGTTTTTAGAAAAATCGAATTACTCACTTTCTCCCTTTTTAGACAGGAATAGCATCAGAGCTGCTTTGGAAAACTTGAATTGTATCAGAAAGGGAATGGGTAAATAATTATTTTATTTTGTTTTTCTTTTAAGAATTAAAGAGCTATCATGACCTTTTCTTTTTAATATTACTATTTGATTTAATTATTTTTATTGTTTAGCTGAAATAAAAAGAGTTTATTTCTTGACATTTGTTCTTTTTTTGACCACTTGTTACACTGTGAATGATATGTGTTTTTCTTTTTTAGCCATCCCTTACTTCAGCAAACGCTGCCCTGCCATAAATACTCTGCTAAATGCTTTTACTTACTATTGAGTTTTAATAACTCGTTGGCATTTTATGAGCATTTAATTTAGTATATGTCAACAAGTGCTAGAAGTAAAAAATAATAATATAGTGATACGGAGGTCAGGAAAAAGGTTAACGGTCAACGTCGATCAAGTTAGAATATATCGTCATTGGAAATGTGACAAGATGGAGATAAGATCCGGTAATTCGGATAGCAATAGTTCACACCATGAATCAAGTAGTTTTGAAAGTGTACAACGGAGATCAAATGAGTCGCAGTATGGAAGGAAGAAGGGGTCAGGTGTAAAACGTGAGTTAGAGGAAAAAGGGATAAGTTTTAAGATAGATCAAGTTGAGAGACACAGGTAAGGCAGATAAGCGCGGACCACTTATCAGATCACCACCTAGCTCTTGGTCTGAACACAGTAAAAAGATTAAAAGGAGAAATGAGAATATAGGGTATAAACGATTGCCTGAATCTGGGTCTGGAGGACCAGAGAGGGAGATTCAGAAGGGTTTAGAATATAGAGTAGCTAAAAGAGCATTGTTGTCGAATAATAATGATTCGCAGTAGTAGTGCTCAGTACAAGTAGGTACAACCTCAGACCAAGAAAGGGAAAAAGAGTGGAGTCCCGACCAACCATTGAGATGAAGACGCAACAAGGAGGACCAGTTTGAGCCAGGAACAGCCGAGAAAAGCACTACAGACCCTACATCGAAGAGCAAGCAAGGTCAGGCAGCAAGAATACCAGAAGAGGTAATCAACAACAAAAAGGCCAAGGACACTACAATGAGTGCATTTTTCTAGAAGAGGAAAAATGAGCTTTTAGCTCGTAAAATTTTTTTTTCAAAAGTATGGAGAAAACAATTGTAAATATGCATTTGTTTACTTCTATGTACAATTTCGCTGAGATGCGACAATTCCTTTGGTTATTTGTTTCAATGGATTATTGAAAAATGTTTGTAATTGTATAGTGTATATATATATATTGTTTCATATTAATGTACATCTGGTTGGGGGAAATGCGGAGTAGACAGTCTACTAACAATAACAGCGCTGCGCGATTTGAGGGGAAGTTTATTGGAAAAGCCAGATGAGGTTGTGACATCTCTCGCGTTCTTCTTCTAACATAACCTCTATGTTCTTTGACGGCCACGATTAATGGCAAAACTTTTCCAACCCAAATCCAAGAAGTGAAACGAAGCATAGATGCAAATAAGATAACCTTTAAAAGGATAGAAAGTTTAGTTAGCAAAGATGGCAATTTAGAGAAAGTTCTGTTTGGAAAAGGTAGAAGTGTAATTTGACGGCCTACCAAGTCAGGGATATCCAGCCATTACTACAAGGTGCATACTATTGCATGCGAGCCCAACAGCCTATCTGAAAGTGATTGAACCGTTGAGTATTCAACCAAGGTAGGAAGATTATATTGTGAACGCTAGTATATTATTGAGACAAGATTAGGCAGATATAATATATTTATATTGTTAAGTGATCTAATTGCGCAATCTGAGTTAGTTAAAACTGCGTACTTTGGTTTATTCTCACTTAATATAAGTTTGTTCGATATCTAAGTAATCTAAGTTAAATTCTTAATAAAAGTCATTAAGAATTCTAAAATGTCTCATCATTCCGAGAATCCCACACCTCTAACTTACGCGGAAACCCCACAACATGGCTATCGGACGATGACCATGTCGCAAGGTGTATATATGAAAATTAGTTGTAATTTAAAGTTGATATATTCTGTATAAAAATTGTGAAATGTAATGGTATTATGTGAAAAATTTGTTGTTCCAAGTAACTTAGAGTTTTTATTTCAGGGTGACAGACCCTGAATTCTCAAAGTTTTCAATGTAAATACAACAGGATGGAAATGCAGTGTACAGAAAGAAGATTGTAATAGTTTTTAAGTAGCATTAAGTAAAATTAAGTTAGTTAAGGGGTGTGCGGCCCTTGTTTTTCCAACTAAGACATATATGGTTTTTCTCTGGGTCCATTACCCGGATGGGGCACGCCCATGTCGTTTGTAAAAAGGAGAATCTACCAGGATTAAAATACATAACTGTTAAAGTTGGTCTAGTTAATTGAGTAAAATTTATTGTGGCTGTCGAGGGTTCAAATTAAGGAGGAATATTAAAGATTAAACTTAAGCTGAATAGTGAAAATTAAGGTTTAAGTTGAATATTGGAAATTAATAGTTAAAATGACTATTTAAAGTTAAAATTTAAATAGAGCATGGAAAGTGAGAAGTTATAAAAATAGAATTTATGCAAGTAATTTCTTAAGGGCCATTAAGACCCTCGAATAAATCACCTTTTGCTTCTTGGAGGGGGTTGTGACAGGCTCATATGTCTTTCCATTAACATATCCTTTGGGTTCTTTGGGGCCAGAATTAAAGGCAACTCTTTTCCAACCAAACCCAAGTGAAGCATGAAGAAAAGATGCAAATTAGGAAGCTTTTAAATATCAGAAGTTAAGAGTAAGCAGGGTGGCAATTTGAGGAATGTTATGATAATCAATGATTTAAGCGTGAAAAGGTTCGAGAAAGATTAAGTGACCGCTAACAGAAGTTATTCCTGACATAGAGCCATTAGGTCAAGATGCATACCATTACACTCCAGTAAAGATGCAACTTTCATTAAGATTGGATCGGGTGATCGAAATTAAGGTAGAATTGACTATTTAATATTAGGATCTGCGATAAGTATTGGAATTGGGCTTAGGTGAGTTAGTTATTGATAGTAGTCCGGGTTATGTTATTTCGGTAATATATCGATATTGTGTGTTTTGTCATCGTAGATTCTCTCACATATATTATTATTATATAATCTGTTAGATGTTTAAGTTTTAAGATCTTAATAAAGTCAAATTAAGATCATGACAGCTCCTAATTCTTCATTTATTCCTACACCTCTAGCTCACGCTGATAATCAAAGAGAAGGGCTCCTGAGGGGGGCAACTTCACATGATGGAGCAAAATTTACACCCGTACCAACTGATACGCCACCTGCCACTAGCGCCTGCACACTGTCGAGCCAGATTACAGTGATGCTTGGCTCAATCAATTTAGAATCATGCTGACTAGGGACGTATAGTGTTTAGCGACAAATCCTGCTTCAAACTGTGTTCCGACAATCATCGAAGACATGTCTGGAGACATTCAGGGTAGTGTGCCAATCCTGTTTTCACTAATGCACCCCACACAGGCCCTTGACCAGGAGTTATGGTCTGGAGTGCAAATTCTTTTGACAGCCTTTGGTCATCATTAGAGGCACACTTACAGCACAGTGATGGGTCGACGACATTCTGAGAAATGCACCATTCTAAGAAATTACCTTTTGCAGTACCTTGGCCTCATTTTTCAACAAGATAATGCCAGACCACATACAGCACATATTGCTATGAACTGTTTTACAGCTTGTCAAACACTTCCTTGGCCAGCCAGATCACCAGATTTCTCTCCAATCGAGCATGTGTGGGATATGATGAGAAGGTGACTGCATCTACCAGGGAATGTTGATGACCTGGCCCGACAACTGGAGCAAATTTGGCAAGAAATACTGCAAAAGACCATCAAGGTGCTTTATCACTCTATGCCATGTCGTGTGGCAGCTTGCATCCAAACTAGAGGAGGGTCAACACCTTATTGAGCTCTCTACTTTGTAATTATGCAACTCTGAAATAAATCATTCAATTTTTCTGAAATTATAATCATTTTTAATTCTGTACATAGTCTTTCTACCCACCAATTTTTGGCTTTATCAAACAACTCGTTCTTTTTTTTTTTGTTATAGTGTAGTTTTAAAAAATTTTCTGGATCCTTGATGATTGTATCCATAGTTTCATTAGATTGAAGACTAAAACTTACATAATACACCACATGCACTAAATCAAATTTAAAATCCTACAAATAATGTAAATACTCACCATCTGACAAGACAATGTGCTTTGGGTGGGAAATCATTTTCCCTTGACATCATGTCACTCAAGCAAAAAGGAAGGCATTCGTCTGTGAAAGGAAAAAGAACAGCATTGTTTTATGATACTATTCATTTGTTTTTTGTATTTTAAATCATATACAGGTTATAATCTAAAAATATGAACAAACTACTCTAAAAAATAAAAAAAAAATATGTGGCTATTATTAATGTTTAAAAAGAAACTAAAATTGCAATATTTGTTTAA
The DNA here is from genome assembly GCA_019973955.1 of Trichonephila inaurata madagascariensis. NCBI lineage: Eukaryota > Metazoa > Arthropoda > Arachnida > Araneae > Nephilidae > Trichonephila > Trichonephila inaurata. Next base: position 430,982 of record BMAV01021828.1, on the reverse strand, counting down.
GAAATTCCAAGGAAATATAAATTTATGCTCAATACAGTACATTTATAAAAACTAATTTTTCTCTTTTAAAAAAAAGAAATGTCATTGTTAGATGAAAATATATTTTCTGTACATTTTTTAAAAAACTAGAAAAACTTATATTTTTAAATTAAAAGTAAAATATTTAGAATGAACATGTTGCACTTAATAAAGAAGGGATTCCTTTTTATTCCAAATTTTATATTAAAAATTACATTTTAATAATGTACAGTGAAATACATTTAACACGAAAATGCTTAAAATGAAATATTGGTTAACATGAAATAATACAACGGTCCCAACAAACTACTATGTAGATATTTTCATACATTTTTTCTCTTAACATGAAACGAAAATCGATTAACACAAAAAGACTTTCATTTGGAAAATGAAAAAAATATGAAAAGCACCAGCCGCACAGGTGAGATTTAAAAGGGTGTGTGTGAAATGAAAGAGAGGTTGTTTTGCATGTTTCGTAGAAAGGAGGCTAACTAGGCTTTGAAATACCCTCAGAATAGCCTGTGACCAGTAGCGCACACAGGAATATTTCAGGGGAGGGGTCCGGGGTTGAAATTTCACCATTCTTGTATCATGCTATTTTTGATTTTGTCGATTTTCAGGAATAAAACATTGTAAAAAACTAATTATTGAATAAATAATTAGCATTAATTAATAAAATAAATCATTAATAACAAATATTTAATTAAATTTTACGTATTATATACTTAGAATTATAACCAATCAGAAAAAAAATCAAGGGCTTTGGGGGGGGTCCGGACCCCCAGGACCACAAACACCACACAAAAACATCTAATCTCTCATCAGTTAATTGGTTTTGGAATTCAGTGATGCGTACATTGCAGTGTGAATAAAAATCAGTGAGTTTGGTGAAATTTTTTACAAGCACAATGCCAAAGAACTCAGGGAGAAAGCAAACTTCTATTTTGCTTAAAATAAAGATGGACCTTCTTAAGGCTGTTGATCAGAAGACAAAAAATTGAAATTTGTCAATATTTTGGTATAGCTACATTATCAACCATAGTTAAAAAAAAAAAGAGAGAGCTCATTACGGAAATGTTTTATACACATCTATATAAATAAAATGTACTTGATTTTGTTGAAAATATATACATTTATTTTTTACAGTATCCTTTAACATAAAAAAATATTTCTGTCAACTCAGTTTCATGTTAAATGATTTTCACTGTATTTACTTCCAATCTATATGAATAAGCATGTATCTTTAAATGTTTCAATATCTATTCAATAAACTTTTACATCTTACAGATGGCTAAAACACATCACACTGATCACTAACAGTAATCACTTAATGCTTACTGATGATTTAAATCTAGTTGATCATAAAAGATTAAAAGAAAGAATTAGATATAGAAAAAAAAATGATTTGCTCTTTAATACTCAAGATTAAATTTGTAAATACGTTTCTGCATTTTCTTTTTGAATCATTGCATAGTTTTTGACATTTTTAATTTAGAAAAATATAAAAAGTTATACATTCCTTCGGTGATTTATTTCATTGCAATCCAAGATTAATAAATAAAAACAGAATCTTTGGGAAAAATCAACAAAATATTTAAATTAGAAACAAAATTTTATTTCAAGATATTAGTCATAAAAATAAGTACTTTTTTCAAATTCATGATAGTAAATGTGAAGAATATTCTTTCAACAGATGTTGATATAAATGTTTTACAAGAACTGCATCAAAAAAGTAAAAAGTGGACAATTATAATTATAAGACCCAGAAAACTGAAAATCACCTAATTAGGCCTTAAAGAATGCTACCCTATAAAATCATAAATAAGATACAGCAAAACTCACTATCATCATCAGGTGCAAGAGAAGTAGTACCAGAGGGCTTGAGGTAATGATGCACTGCTTCGAACTGGAAGGAAGCAAACATAAGTTGCTCTCTCTTCTCTAGCCATACACCCTCTGTTAATTCCCCCTACAAAAAATTTTAATGAAAAATAAATTATCATAAATTCTTTTAATGTACTTGAACATATAAACAAATGCTTTATTTTTTATGAATTTTATTTCTTAACTCTAACATTTCTTACAGGATAAATTGAAAAAGGTACTAGCACATAAAAGTGGACTAGGCCAAGGTTTGAACTATGGACAGAAATTGGTGTAATCTAACTTTGTGAATGTAATCTTGTTAATTATAGGGGCCAAATGCAAATGTGAAATGTTGGATAAAGAGTCCCACACAACTTTAGAGTCCTAGAGGGAAGCTTTCCTACTTAGTCACTGTTAGACCACAACGTTCATATTTTATAACCAATCCAAATTGATTATCTCTTTATGATTATTTTACTGAAAGATTACTGTAACAGGGGTCCATTGATTCATCTGTACTCAGTTTGTTTTTCCAGTTCTTTATAAAATTAAGAGAAATTTTTTCGATTTATTTGCCTAATATCAACCTGGTATTATTTATATAAAAAAAAACTTTTTAAACTTTCTAAATCTATTACGTATTACAGAAGAAACAATCATGATTGATAGATCTTTTTACATTCCCCAGTATAAATCTTCATTGGGTACTTGGTGATACCCATTAAACAGTGCAGTAATAAAAAAAACTTACCTATATCATTTCAATCTGCAGTTAAAATTTCTCCTTTTTACATCACATATTGTTCTGTCATATTTGCTAATATGCAGAAGCTATTTTATTGGCATTAAGCTGTGAAAAATTTCAACTGGAGATACAGTAACTTAACATAGAAAACATTTCCCTAATATTTTCCATGCTGCCAGTTTTAAGGAATTTTTTAAAGTTTAGTTTTTGACCCCAGTATTGTTGAATGTTTCTTTCACTTGACTAGAGTTTATGCTTAAAGTTCAGCCTTCCTTGTCAAGTTGAAAGTTCTCGTAAGATCAGATGTGGTATCATGACAAATTTCCTCATCATCTAAGTTTATAGAAATTTAAATTTTACCACAAACATTCTTCTGGCAGAACAGGTTTAAAATATCTTCATTTACATCTTCGGCAGTCCCACATCCACTTTCTTCTGGAGGCAGAAATATCAATACAATAAATTTGACAAATATCCATACAATCTTCATCACATGTCATAATTTATAAAAATAACCCACTATTTTTTCTATAGTCTGCAATGGTCTTGAATGTAATTGGAGTAAGATATTTTAAACAACCGACTGAAAAGATCCAGCAAAAGGGGGTGAGGGAACCTTATGTGATTCTTCGATTAAGTGAGAATATCCAACTGTTTATAGCTATCCACAAATACACCTGGTGGTTGTTTTCCTGCAGAAGCTATGAGTAATTCCTTACATTCTGGGGAATATGCAAGCAAGAGGAAAAGGGAGAGGGGGTAGTAAAACAGAAATATATCAAGAGTTATAAACATTTTTTTGTTGACACAATCTAGAAATCTTAGCATTCAAAAAAGTTTCTCCATTCCCTTAAGTATTATAATCAAAGATGCTCTATCAAAAAACAGTTTTTTTTTTTATTCTAAGAAACTTAAAACTATAGCTTCATACAACAATATTTTATTTATGAAACATCTAAATTTTTTATTTTAAAAAATAATAATTAAAAAAAATCTTTTTTAGATATAGTTTATCAACAAAATGATCAGTTTTTATTACTCTCAATGAATTATTAAAGTACTTGATCAATTTTATGTGAATTTTTTATTTTTTCTTCACAAAAGGTTTTAAAAAAGCTGAATTTGTATTTTTGACTGAGACAGTATTTATTTTAGGAACATTTACTTGTGATACTAAAAAATTAATCCATGCTTTCTTTCTACATAATTTTTATAAAATGAATAAAACTGCATATTTTTTTTAAAAAAAAATTTAATTTTAATTTAATTTGTTCCACTTATGGAGCATTGGTGTATAAAAGGCTTGTATGCTTTATATATTGAAATATTATGGTTAAAGTGTAGTATAGAAGGGTCCACTTGGCGCAGTCCTTTTTTTTTTTTTTTTTTTCTGACGACTAAAAGCGGTTGACAAGGTACTTTTTTTGGAATTATTTATTTTAAAATGAATTCAATATCTTACTGTGAGATTTAGATAAAAATTGCTAAATCCAATGTGCCCCCCCCCCCTATACAACACTTGAGCCAAATATTGCTTGCCTTTATAAAGACCAATTTAAAAATATCAACAAAAAAACCCCCAAATATCGTCTTTTTAAATTTAAATACAAAATAAATTTCATATGAATACCTTTTTTAATGGGGAAGCTGAGTTATGCTGTGGTAGTTTCCATTCATGAAACACTTCTTCAATTCTTGAGATGAATCTACAAGAAACACAAACATATCTTTAATTTTAGATATTTATTTTCTGTAAGAAATATTCATTTCTCATATTTAAACTTTTTTTTCCAATACAATTTATAATTATCTGGAGCTAATTTTCTAAAACTACACTTTTTAAAGTTACTAACATTCCAAATAATTAGTCTACATAATGAACAAATAATATTCAAAAGAATATTCTTTCTTCATTAATTCTTGGAAAATTACTGCTTTTTACAGTACAATTGTTCTCAACAAATGCATTGCATAATTTTATAGGAATAACAAACAAACACACACACAAACACTTCTATTTAAACAATTTATAAACATGATGAAATTACGTCACCTTTCCCATTCAGAAGCTGTTGTGAAGTCGGTGATTTCAAATACATCTTGATCCTGAAAAAATAAAGCCTTACCAATTCTCAGAATAATAAAAATAAATTGCACAGTAAATAACAAACAGAACATTTTTTAATAATATATACATTACTAATAATATTGCTTTGCAGCTTATATAATACTAATTATAAACATTTACAAGAAATCCCAAATTAATTTTTTCACTCCTTATTACAATTATATATTAATTTATCATAAATATGAGAATAAAGCATATATATTTGATTAATAGCATTCACATATTAAACCTATGTCAGCAATTTATCATCAAAAATTAGCTGCATAACAGAAATTACCAAAGATTTCAGGATTAATTTTAGACAAAATTTTGCAAAACAAAAATTTTTTGAAATTCATCGAAGATTGCCAATCGCATGCAGTTAATATGTACCCAATTAAAAGGTTAAAGTGTAGAATAGCAAAGGGGCCAAGGCGATGTCAATTTCTTTTGGTGGCCAAAATTGGTTGCCAAGCTACTTAATTTAGCAATAGGTATCCGGAAGTCAGAATGAATTCATTATCTCGCCATGATATCTAGATAAAAATCGCCAAATCCCAATGCCCCCCCCCCCCAATACTACACTTGAGCCGTTTTACATTTCGACATATATATATAATTTAAAAGTAATTTTAAAAACGTACGTAAATTTCATTACCTATCTTTTGGAATCTCATATCACCAAACATGTTGTTTTATTTCGTCTGGATGCTTTTTTACTATCAGAGGTTTATAAAATAAAAAATATTCATTTCTTAAAATTTTCTCCTTTAAGTGAATTACTTTCAATACAAAATTAGTAATCTGGATTTTAAAAAATTCAGAATTCACGAGATTTGAATTAAACAAAAATTGATGAAAAGATGATAAGAATATGATTCAAACAGAATTTTTTCTCTTACATTCAAATTCAATCTTGTGACTTGTCATAACTGATTATTATATCTTTAGTTTTCTTCCGAATTTTTTTAATATTTTTTTTGTTATAAATGTTAATATTACAACTCATAATTTTCAATTTTCACAGTTGCAAGGTGAAATTGTATACAAACATGCGGTAAACAAATATAACGTTCGAAAATGAGTTTGTATAAATATTGATGCATATATATTTTTAGAATTTTATTTAAAATGTAGCCATTTATTCATTGTGGAGAAGACAGCAATGTGGAAAATTATACCTCTTCTGAAGACATTCGCCGCATTGAACCAAATAATAAATCGCCTTCAAATAATTATCCACCAATACGAGACAACTTGGTACAAACGTAGCACAGAGATTTATTTGTTGTTAAATATGTGTCTCTAAACAGTGAATATCACGTGTTTCATTAAGAAATTCATCTTCTTCTGTGATATCTGGGATGTAACTTTGACTTTAAGTAATTTATGGAATTCTCTAATTATTATTTCAGAAATAAAGATTAACATGATGCCCTAAAAATTAAGGAAATACATTTTTATTCAAAAATGAAAAATAATCATTATGATGATGAATTAAACTTATTCAATATTAATTATTTTTCAAAATTAACAAATATTTCTTCGTCTAAAAAAGTAAATGTCCTGAGTGTTAGAATAGACTTTATTATTTCTATAACTAAAGAATATATTTTAAATTTCTATAAAAAGAAAAATTATTTGGCCTTAGTTTTCACCTATGAAACTTTCACAAATAGCAGTGATTCGCATTCTAAATTATTCTAATGTAATGTATAAGAAATACTTCATTGTTACAAACAGTAAAAGTATTATTTCTAGATGATTTAAGACGAAAATAAAAAATATTGAAACAATTTAAAATCGAATTTGATTGTCCAATTGTGTGTATACATATTTTTTTATTAAGAAATAAAACAACACTACTACTTCTACAACACTGAGATTCTTTTTTTTTTTCCTTATTATTTTAGAAGTTTGTTGTGCATTTGGAATAATGTTTATTTCTTTGATGATGCTTCATGAAACTTTGCTGAAAACCTCATCTATTTGAGAAATAATTATGTTTCCGATAAACTTTGTTGCATTGTGAAATGAATTCTTTGGATTTCGAGTTTGTACCTCCTCCAGAGGCTCCCGTATTTGAACCGACAGCTGAAGAGTTTAAAGATCCTCTAGCCTACATTGCCAAAATCCGACCTGTCGCGGAACGAACTGGCATTTGTAAGATAAAACCACCACCAGTAAGTTGACAGTAATCTTGTGTTATTTTTAAGAATGTGTTTTTGTCGTAACTGAAAACTTTTGTTTTTTCCTATCTCTTTGTTTTGAAAGATTTTTAGACGCTAGCATCAGTAATTAAAATATTTTTCATTTTCTTAACAATTTATTTTTTTAAGTATAAGATTTAATATCTTGCATTTTATTAACATGCAAAACATTTCAGAAGTGATAAATACGCTATCTAAATAAAATTTATATCTTTTTTCTTTTAAACAGTGTATATTCATTTATTAATTAAATTTTAATTTTTAACAAATACATAGGAAACCAATCTGGGTTATTATTTGATTATGAAAAAAAGGCAATGAACTTTCGTTATATTGTAATATTTTCATAATTTCCTGAATAAAAATGTAATTGCATGTATTTATGTAATTGTATGAATTATGTGTAAGCATCAAATAAGAAAATTTTTTCAACATGTATATTCATGTTAAACAGATTAAGTTAATGCTTTTTAGATTGTCACTCGAAAGAGGTATTTTAATAATTATAAAAAAATTTAATCCTTCAAAACTTTATTTTTCAAAAACTTTTACCCTTAATCAGAAAAAACTAAATAGATAAAATATCATTGTATACAATTTACGGAATAGGTTTTTTAAATTAATATTCTGAAATGTTTCATTATCTCGGTTCAAGTGTAGTATAGGGGGGCCACTTTGAATTTAGCAATTTTTCTTCAGATTTGGTGAATTTTTTCTAAAGGTCATGGTGAGATATCGAATTGATTCTGAAATAAATACTAAATAATTCCAAAAAAAGTACCTTGGCGACTGGTTTTAGTCGCCAAAAAAAAACTGCGCCAAGTGGCTCCCCTATACTACACTTAAACCATTATCTCTAACAATTAGAATAATATTTTTGAAAAATATTCTAAGGTTAATAATTTATTGCTCATTTATATTTTCAATGACTAATAGTAAAATAAATATGGTAATAAAACCATAAGAAAGGAAATTTTAGTATTTTGGAATCTAAAAGCTTCAAGCCTAGGGAAAAGAAGGAAAATTGTTAAACATTCACAATGATAATACAATCTGACAATAAAGTTTGGTAAATGAAGTCAGAATGGCTGATCTGACTATACTGTCGAAATAAAACATTGTACATGCGTAGCGACAAGTGTTAACCATCTTCCCACTCCATTGTTCACCTGAGCATTATTTGTGTTCTGTGTTAGACTTGTTTTTCAAAGTGCTTGTTTAGTGTGTTGGTTCCTTAGGCCCTTTATGGCGATTAATCTAACACCTTACATGGAATCTAAATGGCATTGGCTATTGCGAAATTTTTGGCACAAATATTTGCCTAAAGATTTCCCAGATGGGCAATGAATTTCTCTCTTGGGTACTCCTTTCAATAAAATTCTCCCCTCAGCGAAAAAGGACACTTGCCAAGGTCTAGGGTAGGGTGACAATCGTAAAACTGGTGAAAAAAATGCTGGTTCTTTTTCCGGGGGAGGGGGTTAAAACAGCTGTAAATTTTGACCATTGGAAGAGTTCTTATTTCTGGACAAAGACCAGCGGTCAAATTTTTTCGACTCTCGAAACACTAAGAATTGCAAGATGTTTTGGGAGAATCCCATTCCACGCTTAGAAGAATATATCTTAAAATAATATTTAAAGTATATAGATAAACATATTTTTGATATTATATGTAAAGACAATTTTAAAATAGTATTTTTTTATTAAAATATTTTATTATGTAATTTTAATGTTATTTATTCATTGATTATATTAATTTGTGATCCAAATGTCACACCTACGTTTTCATTATATTTAGTAACTGATATGTATTCACAATTTTTTACACAAATTGTTGGCATATATAAAAAATTAGGAAATTACCTGCAGTAGCATTTCATATTCTTCGTTCAGTTTGTTTTTATATTTTGTTTTTGTAGCCACTCGCGTTGAGAAATATTTTTCACTTACTAAATACATTTTTGTGAAGTATTCACAGCTGTGTGAGAAATTCTGTGTATTTTGCATGAATTGGCAATCTAAAATTTTAGAGTTCTAGCTTAAATTTAAATTTTAGCATCGAATCTGTTGATAAATTCTTCCATTTTCTTCATTATAGGTGTTCCCCCCCCCAAAGTAAAAGGCTTCAAAAAATTGTACTAACTAGTAAAGATTACTTCGTGGAACTCGAGATAACAAACAATAGTATATTCACAACCTACTAGATAAGGGGGGAAAAAAGTTTTTAAAGAATTAATTTATTCCATTACAATAAAAATTTAAAAAGTTTTTCAAAACAAAGCTAAATTATGTATAGATAAAATTTTAATCTACATCATCTTTAAATAATCGTGGTTATACAAATTTCATGAGAATGTGAATCCATTTTGCATACACATTTGTAATATTTCTATCCGATTTTTTTTATTATTTTTTCTTTTATACGATAGAACAGGGATTGGCAACCTATTTCATGTGTGGCACTGTGCACTACTCAACAAGTGTGTCAATTTTTAAGAAGATGGAAGTTGATAAATTTGTAATGAACCTCATTTTACAAAGATCTCCAAAATTATGGACAATTACGAAATTTTGAAAAAATCGGAAAGATAACTCCAAAGCTAAATTTACAGCTATTTTGTAAATTATTGAATGTCATTGCTGGAAAGATTTAATTGTTTGAGAAGAGAAAATTGCATGCATTCTGCTCTCCGCTTTCAGTTCTACTTATCCAAGTAAAAAATCTTTCCTCATAAGAAAAATATTTCGAGTCCACATAGAAAATCAACAAAGAATTGTCTCAATTTTCTCCTTAGACAAATTCTTATCTATAAAATATAATTAAATATTTTTCAAACAAATACACAAATAATAATTTCATTACATTACTTTTAATTATGAACAGCAGTATCAATAGTATCACGTGTATTTCAAAAATATTCAGACAATTTTTAAATGAAGAAAGTACAAACAAAAGAATAAATATTACAATTTTTTTTCCATCGTTTCTCAGTACAAATTCTGAAATATATCAACGTTGATAAAAGCATTGTATAATAATAGGTATGATATATTTTATGCTGCATATACATATAGATTAAAATACAAGTTTTAAATCTCGTACAGTTATTGATTTTAGTATAACAGTAACATAAATTTTATGTTTATACCATTAGAGAAACATAAGAATATTTCATTTTTATGCATATTTGGCAACAAAATAATAGTTTCATTTTATGCATGAATCCAAAAAATATGCTGCATAATATATTGCGTTGATCGGGGTTCGAGAATTTTATGCAGATCAGTCACAGAGTACAAGACAGTTTTTTTAAAGAGTAATGATAATTTATTGACGAAAATCCAATCCTTGAATTACAGGATTCAGCAGTAATATTCACAGAATAAATCTCAAGATTTTCACACCTTCTAAAGCACTCAAACACAATTATCAGTGTTTAAAAATACACATATGTAAAAGATATTCACAAGCACATCCGAGCTAATCGCTAGTCAAAACAATGTTCACTATTCGCTGGTTGAAATCAGGCTGACTCGTTGCTGCTAGCACCACTTTATTTGTAAACACGGTGGAAACTTCCAGAAAAATCCACATGCGTCATAGATCATGAAATTAGTGGAGAAATCCACTAATTTCTAGAAGAATCCAGAGGATCCCAAACTCATCAAATTGGCCACCAACTTGGTCGCCAAAAATGATGCCAACTTGGCTCTATCGCCAAGATTTCACTTTCTCATTGAATCGCCATTATAGCGTAAGGGATGGTGTTTGCTTGTGAATAGTACAATTTTTTAAAGTAAAATAAATATAACATAGAGTAATATAAATGCATTACATATCCAAATACAAATTATTTTGACTATTTACACAAAACTCGTAACAATATACAAATATCGTGCAGTTCTTATGATATCCTGTTCGAGAAGATTTAGGTGATCACAGTAGCCAAAAGGGTCATGGTCACAAACTCATGGTTGGGGTGGCGATATTTCAGTCATGGATTTGATTTCTGGTGCCCCTCCAAAGAGGGGTCCGGGACGGGATGTGGAAGTTTGAAAACTGGGATGTCAGCTGAGGTATTGTCCTCGTCCCTTGACTGAAGTTCAAAGTTTGACGTTAATCAAACAATCATTTGATAATTTGTAGATTTTATTTTCTATCATATCAGTCACTTTTAGTTTTTTTTTTTTTTTTTGCTTACTTCAAGTGGCTCTCACAAAGGCATATCATGTGGTGCACTTCCACCAAGAATTTCAGCAAAAACACATTCAAAATAAATGAGAACAACACCTGAGTTGGCACCCCCTCTCCAAACTTCCACATCACACTAACAGGAGGACGCCTGAGCTCTCGACAGATTTAACATGCATTACTCCCCTACACTGCTGGTCTTCAACAGTACTAGGCTCGAACTCATGACACGCCAGCCACGAGTCTATTACCTTGACCACTAGGCTATCACAGCCACTTTTTATTTCGTAAATAAATCATATATGAACAACATATTTTATTCTATTTTTATTTATTTTTTTCACAAAACCGTGCTGAGAATTTGGGTGTGGCTTAGAATCTGAGCATAATTACCGTAAAATCCGGCGTATAGCGCGCACCGGTGTATAACGCACACCTATACTTTCAAGCTAAATTTTTCAATTTTTAGGTTTATTCGCCGTATAACGCGCACCCCCTTTTTAACGAAGAAATCTGAAGTATTAATATACATTGTTTTTATGTTTTGAAGTTTTATTCAAGGTATTATCCCAGACTTTTGAAAAAATAGTATACTTCTATAATTACAACTGTTCTTGTTCATAAAGCAAGTCGTATCTTTTAAATAAACAGTGTTTCAATACATCTAGAAGTAAATTTTTTTTATGCCCATCCTTTTTGTTATTTTTAAAGCTATTGTTTTTATACCCGGCGTATAACGCGCACCCTTAATTTTAGATCTTATTTTTTGTGTTCAAAGTGCGCGTTATACGCCGGATTTTATGGTAATTTAAAAAATAAGTCTGCTTATTAAATCAGAAAACAAGATTTGGTTAATAATTGTTCCAGTGGCTTATGGTAAAGTTTTACGCCAAATATATAAAATCAATTCGATGGAAAAAAGTTCTTTGTTAGTCAAAAAGAAAATAATAATTGCATTACAATAATTAGATCAAAATTTTAATTTGTGAGCTTCAAGGAGTAGTAATTTGTGTTCTTTAGTTAATTCACAACTTTCGGTCAAGTATAAAATTCGTATACTTTCAATTCTTCATTCAGTCGCTTCATAGAATTTAAATATTTTTATAGACATTTCTTCAATAACAGACAAAAAAAAATTTAAGCAGCATAATTATAAATTATCTATATATATAAATGAATTTTTTTAAAACAAACATGCTGAAAATATTTAAATTATTTCTAAATCGGAAAGTTCATCAGATTTAGATTTTAAAGCTCTATACATCATAAATCTTTTCCATTGTCCACTATTAGTCACAATTTGCAAGTTACCATAATTTCAGCTGGCGACTCTATTTCAGAAAGATATCACCAAAAATAAGTATTCATAGCCAAGAATAAATCATGCATCACTACAATGCTCATCACTTTTTTTAATGGTCAAGGCATTATCCACAAGGAATTTCTACCCAAGAGAATGACGAATGCTGCTAGATACATTGAAATTTTGATCCGTTTCATGAAACCTCTATGCAGGGTACAACTCCAATTTGTACCACAAGGTTCATGGTTTTTTGTTCACAACAATGCTGGCCCTCTCACAACAAATATCGTCAAAAAAGAGGGTAGTGCAAAGTGAACATCCACCATACTCACCAGATCTTAATCCTCCCGACTCAAACTCGCTTTGAAAGGAAAGATTTTTGACACTATTCCCGACATCCAATGAAACGTGGCGAGACTCTTGAACTCTATCTTAAAAAAAAATTTCTTGCAAAGTTTCCAGGACATGTATAGCAGATCACAGTGGCGCATAGTTATGGGAGGTGACTATTTCAAAGGACAATAAGGTAAAAATTTTGTTAATATTCCACCTATGTCAGGGGTGTCAAACTCGTGGGGCGCATGTGGCCCACAATGAACATTTTTGTGCCCCGGGCAGTATATCCCCACACAATAATGCATAATAAAATTTTTAAAAAATTTTCTCGAAATTGGAAAGATCAAAGGAAAAAAGAGATGGCAAATGTCAGGATTTGAACATGAATTTATATATATATATTATAATGTATTATTCAAAATAAACTTATGTTTTTATGATTGTTGTTGTTTTTTTCGCGGCCCGCCTAAAGTTGTTTGTTTGGCCCGAGTTAGCTTTTGAGTTTGACACCCCTGATCTACAGTAATGTTACACCAAACTTTATTTGTCAGAGGTTGTATTATTTGTTTTACTTAGTTTATTCCATCAAACTCATTTAATATATGCAATTGAATGTTGAGTAAATTTTTTTAACAAAACTAGATGTATAAATGTGTATGCTTGAAAAATTTTAGTGTTTTGAATATTCCAGCAAGCCATGAAAAAATGATGGGACTATCAGAAAAACAGCAATGAAAGCTTGGTCAATTGATGTTGCATCTCCCATTTTCGGCATTTTTGTACCCTTTTGTCATGCACCAAAAAGAAATATTTCATCATTGAACCTAAATTTGTTGTGATTTACACATTTGCTTAAAATTGGCTTGTTTGGTGTATAATTTGTCAAGCAAAAAATTAACTCTTTGCCTCCTCCCAATGGAAAAAATAACAGATCTTTTTTTTTTTATGTGTGTGATTTTACTTTCATAAAAGTGTTATTTTTACATGTCAAAAAAGCCTTCTTGATGGATTCAGAGAATGATTCCAAGGATAATGAATTAAATATCTAAATCAAAAGATGATAGTTCTGATTTCTCATATGATAACATTTATTCAGAATCTAATGAATCGGATGGCGGTTATTTAAGCTCAGTAAGGATATGAGTAAAAGACAAAGCAGTGTCCTGCCCATAGGAATATTGGTAAATTTTAGTGACAATAACTTGATTCAGTATTTTGAATATTTTTTCATTTCTATGCTAGTACTGATTGTGAATGAAACTAATATCAATGCTGACAATGTCTTAGTTCACAGAATTCAAAAAATCATTTAAAGCAGCAGGAATGGCATTCAACATGAAATAGATCAGAATTTTATTTTTATTTCAATCATACGGGGCATATTAAAAAACCAGTCAAACAATGGTATGTGTTATATGATAAATCACTTACCATTTTTTTCAGGCAACTGATGTGTATGATGACTAGAAATAATGTCTCCATTTTTCTCATAATGAAAATTATGATCCTAATGTATGCACCTTATTTCAAAACTGTATAAAATTTCACCTATTTATTCAAAAATAAAAGTTTTGAGTTAACTTGTTATCTTAGAACATAATGTATCTGTTGATAAGAATCTTCTTTTACACAAAGGTAGACTTGGAGGCAGTACTTTCCTTTGAAAAGGGATGCATTTGGTGTTCAATAATTTTTAAGAGACTGCGGTAGCCTTGTAGTCATGGTAATAGACTCGGGGCTGGTGTATCATGAGTTTCAGCTGAATGCTGCACTGAAGACTCACAGTGTAGAGGGGACCACTGTCGAGGCTCAAACATCCTCCCATTAGTGTGATGTGGAAGTTAGAAGAAGGGAATGACAGCTTAGGTGTTGTCCTCATCACTTGACTGTGGTTCACAATTATGAGGTCCATCGCCAACACTTCTCATGCACTCTCACTCAATAATTTTTACCGGTAAATGAACAATTTTTGAAATCTGAATTTTTTAAACCCATGTAAGTAGTTCTAACGCTAATAAAGGTTTTAGTAAAAAAGGAATATGGTGTAACATTGAATAATTTATTTCTTCATTTTTTTCTTCATTTAATTGTCACACTTATTTGGTACAAAACATACAACTGTCATTGTCAACAAAAATTTTAAAAAACTCAAGAGAGGTGACACCATTGCATTTCAATGTGAAAAGCTCATTTTGAAATGGAAAAATAAAAAATCAACTATCAATAGTTTGGGGATGAGGAACGGAAATTGGAATTTTTCGGGTGCCAACGCCGAAGGCGTTTATACCCAGTGTGAGAAGAAAAGTAAAACCATGAGAGAAACTAAAAAAATCAACAACCCCTCCAAAGGAGGGAGGAACGAACGCCGAGCAATTGGGCTGCCAGAACTAGCAGGACACACGAGCGACCCAGAACTAGTTTGCACTGAAGCGGCACGAGTGGAGGAAGAACCAGGAAGGAATCGATCACCAAAAAGGACCATGGGGGAGCGGAGAGGGGTGACAGTCAACAACTGAACCTGTCTCAATAGCAGTAGAGCATTTAATGTTGTTATAGGTGTGAAATTAAAAGTGTTGATGTTGTGTTACGGGGGTTTTAGCGGGATTTGCCATTTTGCAGTGGCGTATGCGTAGTTTAATTTAGAATGAGGATAAGTAAATAGTGTTTGTGCTCTAATAATTGGATTCTCGTGATTTTCAATTGATCTGAAAACGTTCCTAGATAACTTAGTGATGAAACTAGATATCGGCTCCATATGTAGATCGTTGTGAATAACCTCATTTTTAACGTACCAAGGTGCGTTAGTCATGAGGCGTAGTATTTTATTTTGTATAACTTGAATTTTTTTCATGTGGGTGGCAGATGCAGCGCCCCACACAGGTGAGGCGTAGGTGATAACTGGGCGCAAGACTTGCTTGTATAAAATAACTTTGTTTTCAAGGGATAGAGGAGACTTTCTCCCAATAAGGGAGATAGCTAAATGAATTCTACCCCAGAAATTTTCTGAGAGATAGTCGATATGATTTTTGTAAGTTAGGCGTTTATCAATGTGTAGACCCAGGTATCGAACTACCAAGACCCACTGTATGTTGTCATCAAAGAGAGTGAGTTGGAAAGGGGGGTCGATGACTCCCCATTTCCTGAAAATAATTGCTTGCGACTTATCGACATTAATAGCAATTCTCCATTGTGTGAGCCAATCTTGTAACTTATCAAGGAAGTGTTGCATATTTTCAAGAGTGTAATTGAGCTGGGTACCTTGGGAAAGCATGGCGGAATCATCCGCAAACAGGCAAGTACTGACGGTTGGGTGTTCTGGAAAGTCGTGAGTGTAAGTGTTGTATAAACATGGGGACAAGGAACTACCCTGGGGGATTCCACTTTGAACTTGTCCATTATTTGAGTGTGTTATTTACACGAACCCTGAAGGTCCTGTTGTGTAAATAATTGTGTATAATTTTAATTAGATATCCAGGGAATTTGAGTTTTATTAATTTGTGTAAGTGAGGCCATCATGCCACATCTTATCAAATGCTCTCTTAACATCTAAGAAAACACCAACAGTGTAGAATTTGTTTGCGAAACCGTTAATAATATTTGTAACTTGTATAAGTTGGTGTAGCGTTGAATGGCCCTCCCGGAACCCGCATTGTTCCGGGGGAATGCAATCTATGGCTTTGCAGTGCGACTGAATTCTCCTTAAGATAATTCTTTCAAAAACCTTAGCAGTGGTACTTAATAAGGAGATAGGCCTATAATTTTGACTAAATGTATGATCCTGATTTGGCTTGGGCAGCATAACCATGTTTGCTTGCTTCCACAGTGTAGGAAAGTGATTTTTAATGAGGCATTGATTGTAAATTTTGGTTAAGTGTGTAATAGCATTTAAAGTAAGATACTTAAGTGGGATATTAGGTATTTGGTTGGGGCCCGCAGCTTTTCTATTCTGCAGTTTTTTAATAATGCCTCGGACTTCAGTTGGGGAAGTGAGGGGAGGTGTGATTGTTGTGAAGTTGTCGAAATAGTTTTGGGGATGAGTGTAGAAGAAAAGTTGAGGCTGAAAATGGTTGTTGACTATAATGATACTATGGATTGTGTTAACTATATTTATAAAATTTGTCATCTTAAGGAAATAAAGTATTAAAAAAGAAACATCTTTTTCTTTTTTTTCATTTATTCAATCAATGAATTCAGAATTCTTATCTTATATAAAAAAAACAATGGTTCTATATTAGTTTCAATTAGTGGTGTTAAATTTGATAAATGAAATGGTTATAAAGAACTGCTCAGAACCAATGTGCAACAAAAAAGGTGGGCCCATTTTTCGAAACACCTCTCGAGTAACTGAGTGTCACTTTGTAAAATTTATTCCACCACCTAAAAGAAAAGAAAGTATTATTGGAAGAAGTGTGATGTAGGACTTTGTGTTGTTCCATGTTTTAAAATTTTTCTCATGCAGCATAATATATTTGTTAGAATTTCTACTAAAAATTAATTCAGCTAAAAAACCATTCAAGATATTTTTTATATGTATAGTCAAAATTGACAGAATAAGTAAACAAATAAACTGTGATAAGTTTTTATGGTTAATGTGGTTTTTACGCTCTTAATGTCCAAGTCATATTGTAAAGCAGTTTTACAAGTAAGATTTGAAAACCACTTTCCAAATCATTTTTTACATAATTTTAATAGTTATTTATAGTAGATATTTATCTGAAACACATCAGAGTAGTAGAGTTAATATATATTGTGTTACAGTGTATTCTTTTAAAAAACTTTAGGTGTATTGCTGTGGGGGGGGGGGAGGGGGCGACTAGAGGGCTTGGAAGGGTCATCACTTATTTAACTACCAGTAGGTGAAGCAAAAAGCTGCTTACTGGCAAAAATATTTTGCATTTTCAAATTTAGGATAGAACACATATTAATTTTCAGCAGTATTTTTTAAAAATGCTTTTTTTTTTTTTTTTTTTTTGAGGTTGGAAATTTGAAAAAAAAAATCTGACCAAGAACGATATTAACCAAGTATAAGCAAAAGTAATTAAAACAATGTAGCTTTTTTAAATTAATTTTCCTATTATAGAAAAATTATGATTTATCTGTGATTAATAAAATAAAAATACTGTTATCTTGTTTAATGCATTTTGAATTTGAAATTAACTGTGTAAATTTTAATAAATTAATGCTCTACGCATGTACCTCTAATAGTCACTCAATTCATTTTCTTCAGTTTTTGTTCCAATTGAGTCTTGTTAGGTTTAACGATTTTTGCAACCATATTGGTGACATTACATTAAACGAAGTGCATGGTTGCCAATTTAGCATGTACAGCACATACGAAATTAGATTTACCTAGAGAATTATCCATAATGTGGCTTTGTTGCAATAGTATGCAAGTACTGAATTTTCTGTTGTTTCTAATCTCCTTGGAGCAGGAAAGCCTACTCCAAACAACTGTCCCAGGGAAATGCCCCAGGTGTCCATATGATGAGTAGGCAAAGCAGGGACAGGTAAAGAAATACTTTACCCCCAGCACGAAGGTCATACCACACAGGTGACTGCTTCTAAAGTGCGCCAAGGCCGTGTGAAGAGCCCTGGAACACCTGCACTGTAGAGATAGGCCAGGACTCTTGGCTGCAAACCAGTGGTGAGCAGGAGAGTTTCGCCAAGTCAAATTCATTTTAGCTCTTTGGAGGGAAAGAATTTCTGAATGGCTCAAGATAGAGGAACTGGGGTTAGGGAGATCACAACCTTTACCGGCCAGCCCATCAGCTGCCTCGTTCCTAGGCAATCTCACATCCGACAGTATCCACTAGAGCAGGGGTAGCGAACCTTTATGGATCTACGTGCCATTTTTTCTAAAGAAGTGTTTAATGAGGTACAGACGTGCCGCCAAATAATTTTGTCTTGTGATTATTGGGAAAATAATGAAACTAATTACTAAGAACACACAAAACTCTTTATTTACTGCAAAAAAATTCCTTTTGCACTTTATAATTGTAAATGTTTTAATTATACTTGTAATTCAAATTAAAGTAACATTAGTGTGACTTCTGTTGTTGCAGATTGTGTGTATGTGGATGACAAATAACTTATATTAGGATTGTAAGATATTACTTTTAGTAGAATACATGTTCAATAGGAGTCATCTGCCAATCGGTTTTTAAGCAATTAATTATTTTTGATGTGGTTCACTTTTTTGACAAGTGGATTTGCAATGTGTTTCGAAATGCCATTTTACAGACGATGTTCTGCATACCACTATTCCAGAACATAAAACACACACCTTTTTGTCGCCTTTACTAATAATGCCATATTTCTAGATTCACCAAATTTGAAATTCTCTGTTACACTTACTACCTTGCCCTTTTTATTATTTTTTTTCCTTTGAACTAGCCATGTTAAATAACACTTAAAAATCATAAATATAATATAAATAAACTAAAACACAGTTGTGTCAATGAAATTAACTATGATATGCGTAAACAAACTTTGCAATTGTTGTCCACGACATAACTAAGGAAAGACAATAACAAACAAGTGTGCTCCTCGCCGCCCCATGACCGATCACTCGCATTTGTTCGTAATACTTCATAGTGAACTTTGTTATTTTGAAATAAAATGCAAACTATTTTGATCACTGGCGTGCCCAAAATATTGTGTCGCGTGCCAATGGTTCGCCATCCCTGCACTAGAGACTTACTTGTTTCCTCTAACCAAGCCAATCCAATTTGGATATAACCGAATTTTCTTCCTTGTGAGACTGAAAGAAATCATGCTTAATGCAGAGTGGGTGGAGATTCTAGTGCTAAAATATGTAGCAATGAGAAAGACACTGGTATTTGTATTTTTTCAACTCCTGGGACTATTGGTACTTAAACTACATCAGAATGTTTTTTAGAATTTCAAGATTCTGTTTGAATAATTAACTTTGAAGAGTTTATTTTTGTTGGTTTCAGAAAAATTATTTTAAAGTAATATTTTAAAAATTGTCACAAAATAGGATCTTGTGCTGAGTAAAATAAATTAGCTTTATAAAAAACTATTGTTCCTGAATCTATTTTTTAGAAATAAATATTTAAAAAATGGACATCGCTAAGGGGCCCCCTGTTCTACATTTTAACGAAACTTTCTTTAACAATAAGGAAACAGACTATAGATTTTAGATTTGGATCCTATTTTAGTGGCATCAATTAAATCAAAACAGCCACCATAATTTCTGGTGACTATTAATTATTTAAAAAGCATGAAATTTAACGATTTTTTTTTTCCCCATCTGTTTCAGGAATGGCAACCACCATTTGCTGTGGATGTGGACAATTTTAAGTTTACACCTCGTATGCAAAGGCTCAATGAACTTGAAGTAAAATTTTTATCAATTTCTCTAACTCAGATAAATATGTGTAATTCATTGAGAATGAATTTTATGAAAGGAAACTGTTCCTCAAATCCTAAAATTTTCACCTTGTATTTTCATAAGTGAAAATCTTGAATTAAATAGTAGTAGATTTATTTTTGAATTCATAAGTTAAAGGGTTGTTTTTCCCCCCGAGTTTCATGACTCACAAAACTGAACAGTTTTTAAAAAATGTGCTTCTAATTGTTTAAACTGTATTAATCATTGTATATTTCAGAAGTGCACTATTGCAAATTGCAGACAATGACCTTTTTTTCATTCCTAAGATTAAAATAGTGAATCTGTAGATTATTATTGAGAACTGTGTAAAAGAAAGAAATAACAATATTTTTCTTATTTATTATTTATTTATTTATTTTTGCAATTCTAGGCCACCACAAGAGTTAAACTGAATTTTTTAGATCAAATAGCTAAATTTTGGGAATTACAGGTAATATTTTATGCTTTAAATCTTTATTTGTTTAAATGCTTTATGTGTAATTTGAAAATGTACTTAAAGTAAAATATTGCCATGAGATATATCCTCTGAAAATTATAGCTAATTTTTTTTTTTTTTATTGTTTTTTTTTTTTTTTTATTTTTTTTTTTTTTTATGGTTTAAGATGGTTAAGGTTCTGGTGAATAATATTTGGAGCATTTAAAAAAATTATTATAGCATTAACTTTTTGTAATAAAAGATCAAATTAAAAACAGAAGTATTCTAAAATTTTAATTTATTGTATTTGTTTTAGAAGATTATCTATACATACTAGCTGTGTAGCTTAACATTGCAGGGCTTTTCCTAAATAATGCATCATTCCCTGGTGGAAAGGAGTGATGTCCTGCAGTATATGTCCAATATTCTCTCTGAAATACATGAGAAATTTCAAGGCTCCTTATATTCCTTTACTTTTCTGAGACTATATTTTCAATCCAGATATCAACCATTAATAGGACACAATTTCACCATGGTTAAAATGGTCACATGACAATTAGTGATCGAAAATCTTGCCCAGCTGAAATATTCCATTCAAACAATATTGATGCATGGGCATTTCTAAAAATAGCTCTCTATACTATATGTGGTATATCTCTATTATATGGTTTCTATAACTATAGTATGTAACTTCACTTTTCTCTCGACAGATAGTAGCATAGTGGTTATGGTTGCATACTTATGGCCTGTCATAATGCCTCTAATGGTAGTTTTTTACAATGATTTAAAAACTGCAAAATATTGAAGATATTTTAGAGCATTTAAAAGCAATTTTTGTACAACCTTTACTTTTTGCAAAACAGGATAACGTGTGTGTGTGTGTGTGTG